>PVJL010019949.1:0-12920 GCA_004026885.1 Lyroderma lyra
GCTGGCCCTGATCAATCAAGGTATACAGCTATTGCTCAATAAAATGGCTTTGTGCCATTCCAGCTATCCCACTTTAGTATACTGGGGTTTCTATGCATCATTCTATGTATGTCAGTGCTGCTCACTAGTGTGGTTCTGCATCATCATTTATGTCTCGGTGCCACTCACTGGAGTAGGGCATCATCGTCCCAGGTGTTACCATGTCACTCAATTTGGTGGCTCCATATTGTCTGAAGTGTCCTATTGCCTCTCACAGTGGTGGCTATCCATCTTTTCATGTATCCCACTACTGCTCTTTCAGCTGTTGTTGCATTACTCGAGGTTTCCCACTGCCTCTCACTGAGGGGGCTCTATGTGGTTGTTAAAGCCATAAGGCTGTTATCTTAGGTGGGTTTGCATCATTTCACGTGTTTCATTGTGGCTCACTTGAGTGGTTCTGCCTTTTCTTCTGCATACCAGTACTTCTCATCAGGGTGGCACCCCAACATCCCAGGAACTTTGACACCCTGCGTGAAATGGCTTTGTGTCATTTCAGGTGTTTCATTGATGCTTACTGAAGTGGATTTGTGCCATGTATTGTGTCATCTGCTGCTTACAAGTGTGGCTTTACATCGTCACAGGGGTCCCACTGGAAGCTATTAGAATCACTTTGTTTCTTACCAGGTGTCCAACTGTTGCTCCCTTAGGTGGCTTCATATCATTTCAGGTTTCTTACTACCATCATTTTACATGACTCCTGCAAACATTAAGTGTCCACTTCACTAACTAAGAGGTTGCATTGTATCATTTCAGGTGTTTTCAGCCACTCCCTTTGTGTGGCCCTATGTTTTCCAAGGGTTTTACTGCCACTGAGTGATGTCGCTCCATGTTATTTCAGGTGTTTCACTTCCTCTTATATGAGTGCATCTGTGTGGCTTCAGATTTCCCACTGCCACTCACTGTGGTGGCTCTGATATGAAACAAGAAAAGAAGGACCCATGGATTTCATTTTCCCTAGTACTTCAGCACTTGGTTTCAAATTTTTCTTAGTCTATTGTAATTCATGACTATCACACAACCACCCAGTGACAAGGACTATAGGTCTCCTTTCTGGGCCAATGCTCTGGGAAGCCTGTATTCCCAAAACCTGAGGGCACAGGACTAAGTCAGCCACTCTGCAAGAGCCCTCCAGGCCGCAGAGCTGGTGTCTGGTTTCTGAACCCAAAGGAATGTATGCTACAGGGCTATCTCCCAAGCAATAAAATATGTGCATTTTCATGTACAAACTCTACCTTTTTAAATGTTTGCTACTGACTTAGAGACCATCAGAGAACTCTTGCCATGCCTCACAGCCACCAGCCAGAGACCCAAGATGGGGAGTAGCCAAAAACTGACAGCTGCTACTCACATCTGGGGGTGGAAGACCATAGGCACCAATTAACAACCGAGCTTCACCCTATGGAAATTGCTGTGGACCAAGACACCTCTCAGTCTAGCCCCCAAGATCCTACAATTCAATCAGAATGAAGCTGCCCACTGTGGACTGGCCACACTCTCCCCAGCTAAGAGGTACACTTCTCAGGATGTGGTCAGTTTACTGTGGGCTTTTTGTGACCCTGAGGTGCTTGGAGGCCATGTTGGTGACCTGGCCACACAGAGATGCAATGGAGGGCTCTAAGTGTATCTCAGAAGTTTCCATTCCCTAGATCAATCTGCAGTCTCTGAACTCCCTGGGACACTGGAGATGTCACCTCTTAGCGGACAAATAGGGTCATGGTGGGGGTGTTATGGTGGACACAACAATAGCATGGCCCAGTACTTCCCCCCCCACCCAGCAGGCCCTGGAAACTACTTTAGCCTCAGATATAAGTAGCCCTGATGCCTGTGAATGACAGCATACACTGGATCTAGATGAAATGCTAACCTTTCTCAGCATGTGTAACTTGTTTATTAAGAGGTCTGCAATATATAGTTCTGTGGCAGTGGGTCTGCAGTAAGACTAGCCAATGCTCCCAAAGTACTTCTGGGCTTTGTTTGGTGGCATGTAATAGGCATATTGAGTTGTGCAGAGCCCACCAAGCTCAAAAGAGTTACTTCCCACCACACATTTGAGAACTCCCACCTGAAGAGTGCACCCCACTTAGCCTCTGGAATACACCAGGACAAGAGTTAAGGCTGGAGTCAAGGTGCCACTGCACAGCACCACTCAGTTCATCTCCAGGACTGAAATCAGGCATCCCCCATCTGTTGTCCATGACCACCAGGCTCTTGAGGCTGTTGAGGGTCTTGATCCACATTTCTTCAAAGTGGGGTTGTTCAAACAGACCCAAAGAGGAGAACGGGTCTGACATGACATCCTAGAGAATTTAAAGAATTCTCAAAAAGGGGAAGAATGTGAGATATGAGTTGTTTCCATTATATATAACTTCCTTCTGCTGATGTTACAGGATCCAGACTGGGGCTTTAGGCTAGTGCTCAGGGAATAAAGGATTAGGGAGATATCTTGGACAAGAGGGAGGCAACTGTGAGCAGGCACAGGGTAACTCCACCCCATCCAGTCTCAAGTGTAGATCATGAGAAACAATGTTACCAATTACACCACACTTAGGAGGCTGTGCAGAGAGCTGTATGAATCCTCAGTGTTGCCTCATGGATGTCTCCTGGAGGGTCTTTTACTCAGAAGCCCAGTAAGTTGAGAACTTACAGCCTTCATCTGTTTTCCAAAGGTCCCTTTCCAAAATAAAAACGCCTCCCACTGATCCTCAGTTAAGAACATTTATACCTTTATTTGAGATTGGAGAGATCAACCAGTACACCCCAAAAGTGAATGGATATAATGGTTTCTGGCTTACCGCTGATATGACCAAAAAAAAGACCACAGTTAGTCTTACAGTCCACTAGCCACAGACACAAAATGGGTAGCAGCCATACACTGGCAGCTTCTGCCATTGACACCTGGGAGTGGCAGGCCATGGACAGCAATATACATGCCAACTGCACCTTATGGAACTTGATGTGGACCAAGACGCCTGTTGATCTAGCGTCAAAGTTTACAGGGTTCAATCAGCATGAAGCTGGCCATGGTGGCCTAGCCAGATTCTTCCCACCTTAGATTTCAGCTTCTCAGGATGTAATTATTTCTCTTTGGTGCCTATGGGGCCCTCAGATATTCTCTGAGGGCATGGTGAAGTCCTGGCCTTACAGGAAAACACTGGGGGTCTGTATCTCAGAAATTTCCATTGCCTAGATCAATGTGCAGTTACTGAGGATCATGGGGTGCTGGAGACCTTAGCTATTAGCAGATAAGAGGGCCCACAGAGGTGCGTTGCGGAGTTTACAGGAAGACCTTGGTTCAGTCATGCCCTCACCAGGCCCTGCAAACTATATCGGCCTCAGGGATGAGTAGCCCTGACTCCCATGAATGACAGTATGCTCTTGATGAAGATGAAACCTTGCCCTGCTTTCCAGAAGGCCTGAAGTATCTGGCTCTGCAGCAGTCTATGTGCAGTGAGACAGGCCAATGCTCTCCCCCACTATTGCTGGTTTGTGTTTGCTGCCATGTGAGAGGAACCCTCAGTAGTGCAGAGTGTGGCAAGCTCAGGTCAGTGACTCCCCACCACACACATAAAAATCAGAGTTCCAGTGTGCACCCCAGTCAGATTTTGAGGCACATTTGAAGTGGAGCTTATTCCAGGGACAACAGGCTATGACACAGCACAGGTCAGCTGATCTAAGCCTGAATCTGGGCAGCTCCAATCCACTGAACATGAGCACCAGGTTCTTGATGTTCTTGGGTGACTCCAGTCATTCTGTCCTTATGAGTTTATACTAGGAGACCCGAATGAGGGCATGGGTTTGTCACCACCTCCCAAATAATTATAGAATTCTCAAACAGGAGATGAAGGTGGGATATGAATGGATTCTGTTATAAATACTTTCCTCTCTGTGGTGTAACACAATCCAGTCTTGGGCTCCAGGCTGGCGTTCAAGGAATGAATGTCCAGGGAGATGCCATGGTCAAGAAGGAGGCAACTGGGGATCAGGTACCAGATAGCTTATCTCCATCCAGTCCCAAGCGCACATTGTGAGAAACAGAGTTCCCAATTACATCACTTTTAGAAAGAGAGAAGCATGAATCATCAGTGATGCCTCATGGGTGCCTCCTGGAGGGGTCTCACACTCAGAGGCCTCGTAAGGTGAGAACTGACAACCTCCATCTTCTCTTTCAAGGCTCTTGGTGGAAATTAAACCCCTCCTTCTGATCCTAGGTCATTGCTAGCTTCAGTTGGGATTAGAGAAATCATCCAGTACATCTCCAAAGTGAATGGACATAGAGGTTTCCGGGATACTGCTGATATGACCATCACAGAGACCACAGTTAGACATAGAGCCCAACAGCCACAGACACAAAATGTGGAGCAGCCAGAGACTGGCAGCTTCTATTCATGACACCTGGAAGTGGCAGACCATAGGGATTAACTTACATGACAATGGCACCCCATATACCTTGGTGTGAACAAAGACGCCTCTCGATCTAGCTTTCAAAGTTGTAGGGTTCAATCAGAATAAAGCTGACCACTGTGGCCAGGCCACATACTTTCCACTTTAGATGTTAGCTTCTCAGGATGTGGTCAGTCCTCTGTGGTTTCAGTGGGTTCCCTGACATTCTCTGAGGGTACAGTGGAAACCTGACCTCACAGAAAACATTGGGGGACTCTAAGTGTATCTCAGAACTTTTCAACCTGTAGATAAACCTGCAGTCCCTAAGAACCCTGGGGTGCTTTTGACCTCAGCTATTAGCAAACAAGTGGACTCTCATGAGTGGGTTATGTTGTACACAGTAAGAACTTGGCCCAGTCCTGCCTTTCACCAGGGCTTTGAAACTACATCAGCCTCAGAGATTTGTAAGCCTGACTCCTGTGAATGACAGCATTCTTTGGGGACAGATGAAACCTCCAACCATTCCCAACATGGGGTGCATTTTCCAAAAGGCCTTCAGTATCTGGATCTGTAGGAGTGAATATGTGGTGAGACTGGTCAGTGCTTCTCTAGTACTGCTGGGCTTAGTGTGGCAGCATGTGAGAAGCACCCTGAATTGTGCAGTGCACCGCCAGCTCACAGCAATGAGTCCCCACCACACACATAAGAACAGAGAGCAAAGAGTCTACCTCAACCAGTCTTTGGGATGCAGCAAAACCAGAGCTTAGCCCTAGGCAAGAGACCACGACATCACAGCACAGGTGATCTCCAGGCCTGAAGACAGGCAGCTCCAATTCCCTGCCCATGGGACCACCAGACTATTGAGGCTATTGGAAGTCTCCAGCCCTTCTTTCCTGATGAGTAGTTTGAACAAGCATATTCAAAAAGGGCCATGACTCTGGCATGACCATCTTTTGTATACAGAAAATTCTCAAACACAGAAAGAAGTTCGAAATTTAGCTGCTTCTGTTATAAATACCCACATCCCTCTGGTGTTACAGAATCCAACCTTGGTCTCCAGACCAGTGCCCAGGAAACCAAGAAACAGTGGGAGGCCATGGTCATGAGGGAGCCAACTGGGGACAGGCACAGGGTAGCTTCAAACCATTCAGTCCCAAGTGAACATTAGAAAGAGTTCCAAAGAATACAACATTCAGGAGGGTATGCGGAGACCTGTCTAAATCATCAATGATGCCTCATGGCTGACCCCTGGAGGGGCCCCACCCTTAGAGGTCTAGTAAAATGGGACCTGACACTCCCTATCCTTCATCCAAATGTCTCTTGGCAGAAATTAAACCCCTTTCCCTCATCCTCATTCAGACCATTTTTAGCTTCAGTAGGATTGGAGAGAACATTCAGCATACCTGCAACATGACTGGACATAAAGATTTCTGGCATACTGCTGACATGACCAACACAGAGACCACATGTAGACCTACATCCCTCTAGCTACAAACACAAAATGGGGAGCAGCCAGAGACTGACAGCTTCTACCCATGACACCTTGGTGTGAGAGACCATAGGCGCAAACTTAATCTCCAACTTCACCCCATGGAACTTGGCATGGACCAAGACACCTCTTGATCTAGCTGTCAAAATTCTGGGTTCGATCAAAATGAAGCTGGACACTGTGGCCGGCCACATTCTTCCCATCTCAGATTTCAACTTCTCAGGAGGTTATCAATCTTCTGTAGTCCCTATGGGCCTCCTGACATCCTCTGAGGCACAGTGAAGACCTGACCTCATAGGAAGTCACAAGTATTTCGGGTCTTTCCAACCCATAGATCAACCTGCAATCTCTGTGGACTCTACGGTGCTAGAGACCTCAGTTGTTAGTGGATATGGGGGCTCACATGTGTTGGTTATGATGTGCCCAGCAAGAACTTGACTCTGTCGTGCACAGACTAGGCCCTGGAAACTATATCGGCCTCAGGACAGAATAGGCCTGAACCCTGTTAATGATAGTATTCTTTGGGTTCAGATGAAATGTCCAACCCTTCCCAGCATGGGTGCCCAGATTTTCCATGAGGCCTGCAGTATCCAGGTCTGTAGCACTGGATCTGCAGTGAGAATGTCCAATGTTCTCCCCATACTGCTGGTCTGCACTTGGTGCCATATGAGAGGAAACCTGAGCTGTGCAAAACATGGCAAACTCAACCAGTCACTCCCCACAACACAGATAAAAACTCAGAACACATGAGTGCAACCCAGCCAGCCTTGGTGATACACCTGTACCCAAGATTAGGCTGAGAGAAAGAAGGAATGGCACCTCACAACTCAACTGATCTCCAGTCCTGAAGCTGGGCAGCTTTAATCCACTGAACTTGAGTGCCAGGCTCTTGAGGTTGTTGGGGGTTTTCATGCAATTCTTTAGTAATGGAGGTTTCTACAAGCAGACCATAAGAGGGACATGGCTGTGCCACTATCTCATAAAACATACAGAAAATTCTCAAACAGAGAAAAGGTGGAATTCGAGCGGTTTGCATTATAAACATACCCCTTCCTCTGGTGTCACAGAATCCAGCCTCAGGTTCCATGCCAGTTCCCAGTGCATGAAGGAGTAGTGTGAGGCCATAAAAAGGAGACAAGTAACTGGGAAAAGCACAAGGTAGTTCCACTTCATCCAGTCACAAGTACACAGAAGGAACAGTGTTCTTAAGTACACTACATATAGGGGGATATGCATAGACCTATGTGAATCATCAGTGATGCCTCATGGATGCCTCCTGGAAGGACTCACCCTCATAGCCCCAGTAAGGTGGGACCTGACAGACTCCATCTATTCTCTAAAAGTCCCTTGACAGAAATTAAATCCCTCCCCACTGAACCTAACTTAATTTGGAATTGGACAATATCTTACACAATCTGAACATGACCGAACATACAGATTTCTGGCATACAACTGACATGACCAACATATAGAACACAGGTAGACCTCAGCCTACTAGCCACAGACTCAGAATAGAGAGCAGGCAGAGACTGACATCTTCCACACTAGGCACCTGGTGATGGCTGATCATGGGTGCCACCTTACACACCATCTTTACCTCATGGATCTTTGTGTGAATCAAGACACCTCTCAATCTAGCTTCTAAGGTTACAGGGTTTAATCAGAGTGAAGCTGTACATGGTGGCCTGGCCACATCCTTCCCAACTTAGATGTCAGCTTCTCAGGATGTGGTCAGTTTTCTGTGGTGCATGTAGGCTCCCTGTCATTCTCTGGGGGCATGGTGAGGACCTGCCTCACAGGGAAGCACCTGTGTCTATAAGTGTATCTCAAGATTTTCCAACCCCTAGATCAACCTGCAGATCCTGAGGACTTCTGAGTGATGGAGACCTCAGCTATTAGCCAATAATGGGGCCCACAGTGGTTGGTTATGGTGTACCCAGCAAGAGTTTGTCCTAATCTTGTCCCCTATCAGGCAATGGAAACTCCCAAAAATGGAAAGTCTCAAAAATGAAGTCTTGACAGCCATTAATGACAGTATCCTCTAAATCAAGATGAAGCATCCATCCCTTCCCAGAATGGGTACACTTTGTTCCATGGCACCTGTAGCATCTGGGTCTATAGCAGTGGGTGTTCACTGAAGACTGGCCAATGCTGACCCAGTCTTGTGGCATATGAGAAGCACCCTGAGTTGCACAGAGTGGCACAAGTTCGAATGTGTGGATCCCCACTGCATACATAAGAATTAAGAGCCCAAGTGTGCACCCCAGGTTGCCTTTGGCATACACCATGACCAGAGCTTAGCCCGGGGGCAAGAGGCCATGATACAGCATAACTCATCTGATGTCCAGTAGGCCCAATACACCACCAATGACCACAAGACTCCTGAAGGAGTTAGGTGTATCTAGCTATTCTTTCCTCATGGGCAGTTTCTACAAGCAGACCTGAAGATGGGCATGGGTCTGGCACCACCTCCCAGAGAATTTAGAGAATTCTCATAGGAAAAAGTTTGGATGTAAGCAGTTTTCATTATATATACCCTCCTCCCATTGCTAATGCCCAGGGAAAAAAGGACCAGGAAGATGTCAGGAAATGGTTGGGTGGGAGACAACTGGGAGCAGCCACATGGTAGCTCCATACCATCCGCTCCCAAGTGCATATAGTGAGAAACAGAGTTTCCAATTATACCACATTTAGAAGACTATGCAGAGAGTAGTGTGAATCATCAGTGATGACTCATACTGGAGGGACCTCACACTCAGAAGCCTGGTAATGTGAGAACTGACACTCTATATCTGTTCTCCAAAGGTTTTTTGACAGAAGGAAAACCCCTCCCCATGATCCTCAGTTCAGGCTATTTCTAGCTTCAGTTGAGATTGGAGAGATCATCCAGTGCACCCTCAAAGTGAATGGACAGAGAGGTCTCTGGCATACTGCTGACATGACCAACACAGAGACCACAAGTAGATCTATAGTCCACTAGCCACAGACTGAAAATGGGGAGCAGGCAAAGACTGGCAGATTCTACACCCACCACCAGGAAGTGGCATATCATAGGTTCTACCTTACATGCCATCTGTACTGCATGGAACTTAGTGTGGACCAAGATACCTCTTGATGTAGTTGCCAAGTTTACAGGATTCCATCAGTAAGAAACTGGCCACAGTGGCCTGGTAACATTGTTTCAACCTTAGATGTCGGCTTCCCAGGATGTGGTCAATTCTCTTGTGCCTGTTGTACCCCTGATATTCACTGAGGGCAGAGTGGGGACTTGGCCTCATAGGAAAGCATTGGGATCTCGAAGTGTATTTCAGGTCTTTCCAACACCTAGATCAACCTGCAGCCTCTGAGGACCTCGGAGTACAAGAGACCTCAGCTATTAGCGGATAAGCGGGCTCATGGAGGTGGTTATGGTGTACCCAGCAAGAGATGGGATCACTCCTGCTCCCATCAGGCCCTGGAAAATACATCATCCTCTGGGATGAGTAGCCCTGACCCCTGTGAATGACAGTATCCTCTTGGTCTAGATGAAAATTTCAACCCTTCACAACATAGGTTTCCTGTTTTCCATCAGGCCTGCAATATATTGGTCTGCAGATGTGGTCTGCAATGAGACTGACCAATGTCCCGCAGTACTGCTAGACTTTGGTTGCATGTGATACGCACCCTTATGTGAGCAGAGCAACACAAAATTAGAGCAGTGACTGCCTATCACACATATAGGAACACAGAGTTCAATAGTGCACTCCAGCATGCCTTTGAGATACACCAAACCAGAACATAGGCCAAGGCAAGAGACCAAGAAAGCACAGTTGAGCTGATATCCAGGCCTCAAGCCATGCAGCCCCAAACCACTGCCCCTGACAACCCAGATCTGAGGCAGTTGGGGTTCTCCAGCCATCATTATTTCATGTGTAGTTTTTACAAGCACACCCGAAGAGGGGCATGGCTGTGACACCACCTACCAAAGTTTATATTCTAAGAAAGAGGAAGAATGTGGAAAGTTAGGGGCTTCTGTTATAAATACCCACCTCCCTCTGGTTTTACAGAATCCAGTCTTGGGCTCCCAGCCAGTCCCAAGGGACAAAGAATGAGTGGGAGGCCATGGTCAGGAGGAAGGCAACTGGGGGCATACGAGGTTAGCTCCACCAAATTCAGTCCAAAGTTCACACGAGAAAGAGTGTTACCCAGTACACCACATTTAGGAGGGTGTGCAGAGACTTGTCTGAATCATCAGTGATGTCTCGTGTTTGCCTCCTATGAGGGGGCCCAACTTCAGAGCCCCGTTAAGGTGGAATCTTATCTCCTCTGTTTTCCAAATAACCCCTATCAGGAATTAAACCTTTCCCACTGATGCTAGATTCAGGCCATTTCCAGCTTCATTTGTTATTGGAGAGGACACTCAGCACATCTCCAATCTGACTGGACATAGATATTTCTGGCATAAAGCTGACAAGATCGACACAGAAACCCCAGGTATATATATACCCACCCTGATTAGCACAGGGATCCCAGGCAGACTTCAAACATGAGCAGCATGGAGACCCATAGCAGAACCCCAAGCTGAATAGTATAGAGAACCAAAGCAGATACCTCAGTGATGAATACAGAGATTCCATGTAGACCCCAAACTCATCAACATAGAGACCCAAGGCAATCTTCAACCTCACCAGCACAGAGAACCCAGGTGAACCCCAAAGCTCAGTTGGTGCAAACATCTTGAACAGAGCACAAAAGTGACTAGCATAGGGACCCTAGGCAGACTTCCAAACTTATAACCACGGAATGCTTATGTAGACCCCAACTTGACCAGCAAAAAGACCCGCAGCAGACCCCCAGTCTGTGCACAATAGAGAACCCCCGGTGTACCACCATTAAGTCAAGCACATAACCCTAATAAAACTTCGACCAACCCAGCTCAGAGACCCCAAGCAAAACCCTAACTTATCCAACACAGAGACCTGTGGGTGATTGCAATATGATCAGAGCAGAACCCCCACCAACCTCAAACTTCAACAACACAGAAGCCGCAGGCAGACTCTCAACATTACTGGGCACAGAAGCTCCCAGCCGACCCCTGACATGACCGGCGTAAAACAAACAAGTATAGCACCATCCTGACAGGCACAGAGATCTCAGACAGACACCTCATGGCAAGGACAGAGATCCAGGAAAATCCAACCTTGAGCAGTACAGACTCCCAAGACAGACATCAATTCTGACTAGCACAGACACCCCTGGAAGATCCTCAGTCTGATCAGAACAGAGACTTCCAGTAGACATCTAACCTGACCAGAAAGAAATCACCAAAAAGACACCAACCTGACCAAAGAAGTACCCCAAAGACCCCAATCTGAGTAGCAAGAAGATCAAATGTGACCTCCAACCTGACTTGCACAGAGACCTCTGGCATACCCCTATTATTACTGGACACACAGAAAAACAGAAGTCCCCTGACACTACCATACATAAACCCCTGGCAGACCTATAAGCAGATGAATGCAGAAACCCAAAGCAGACTCTGCATGACCAGCCACAGAGAAATAAGGTAGACACTCAAACTAACCAGCACAGAAACCCAAGGAAGACTCCCAACATGACCAGCACAGAGACCCCCAAGAAACCTCCAACCTGACAAGAACAGAGTACGCCAGCCAGATACCAAACCAATCAGCAAAAAAACACCCTGAAGATTGCACACTGATCTCACAGACACCCAAAGAAGTACCACAACTAGTTCAGGACAGAGACCTCCGACTGATTCCAACCTAACCAAAACAGAGATCCCCCAACAGCGACCTCAAACTTTACCAACAAAGAGAACTAACGCAGAAACTCAACTAGGGACCAACAAAGACCTTGGATCTGATAGAGAAACAGACCCAACCAGACAGCCAAACAGAATAACACAATACCCAGCAGTCCATTAACTTGACCACAAGAGAGACCTCAGACAACCTGAAACAGACCAGCATAGATACCCCTAGCAGACTCATGACCTGATCAGGCACACAGTTCTCAAGCACATCCCCATGCTAAGAAGCAAAGAAAATTGCGACAGAACATCCAAATGACAACCATACAGACGGCTAGCAGACCCCATCCTATCATTACAAAGAGCCCCAGAAGAATCCTAACTTGACAATCTCAGGACCAAAACAACCCAAAACTGACCAGAACAGAGGCCCCAATGCAAACCTCTGTAGTTAACCAAACAGAGACCCCAGGAATAGAGGTCAGCAATGAGACCATTGCTGACCCCAAAGCTGACCAAGACAGACCCCACGCAGATTTGAAATGTGACTGAGAACAGAGATCTCCAGAACCCTAATCTGCCCAACAGAGAGACCACAGACTGATCCCAAACTTACCAAAACAGACACACTCACCAACCTGCAAGTTGACCAACAGAGACATCATGCAGAAACCCAACCTGACAAGCACAGGCAATGCTGCACACTGGGAAACTGACAAGGATAGACCCTCAATAGAGAACCAACCTGACAAGTACAGTACCCAGAAGTCCATTAACCTGACCAGCAGACATACCCTAGCAAATCTCCAAACAGACCAGCACTGATAGCCAAAGCAGACCTTCAATGTTACCACGCTCACTGACCTTTAGCACACCCTAATACTAATCAGCAAAGAGAACCCTGACAGAACTCTCAAATGACTAGCAAAGAGACTCCTGGCAGACCCACAACCTGACATTCACAGAGGGACTGAGCAGACCAGGAAACTGACCATCATATACAGACCCAGCAGACTCCCAACCAATAGAGTTCTGAATGCAAACCTCCAGTGTGACCAGAATAGAGACCTGAGGCACACATGAGACTAGCAGAACGATCCCAGAAGACCCCATACCTGATAAGGATGAACCCCAGGCATATTTGGAGTGTGACATGGAACAGAACCCTCTACCAGACCCCTAATGAGTTCAGCACTGAATACCCAGGCAGACCCCCATTTAACCAAACATCTGCCCTTAGGTATACCTGTAACATGACCA
>PVJL010019950.1:0-12883 GCA_004026885.1 Lyroderma lyra
GGGAACAGGAACTGCAGCCCTGTGTAGGTCTCCAGGGGGCTTAGAGCTGGGGTGTTATCTTTGCAGTTCAGAGTCCTCGCTCAGCCCTTCTACCACTCAAAAGTTCCAGAGGCTGGCTCCCAAACTCCTTCTGTCCCCAGCTCCCCAGTCTCTCTCCCCTCCCCCAAACTGCGCAGCTCCGAATAGTCAGCAGGGATCGAGTCCCGCGTGGTCCGTCTCTGCTCCCTTCCCTCTCCCCGACTCGCCCCTTTCTCGCCAGCCTTCAGGTTTACTTGCGATTTGTGGATTTCTCAGCAGCCGGTTTGTCACTCAGGGTCCGCTTTCTTGGCTCCTGGACGGCTGTTCAATTGTGTTTTTTGGGAGAGGCTTTAGGAACCTCCTCTCCAGTCGCCATCTTGTCTTCTCTCATTTTACTGTTTTTTAAAATTCTTTTTCCATCATCATGTATTTGTGTCCCTGTCCCTTTTCTCTCACTACCCTTCCTCCTTAACCTCAGGTAGCTACGATATAATTGACTGTGTCCATGAATTTTGTTTTTTTGTTGCTTTTGACTTTCTGTTAACAATCAAACTAAATTCCTCCATTCCTTTCCTTTATTTTACCCATCCTACCATCCCTCCTCCTATCTTAAAGAAGTCCCTCTAACATTCTTTGTAGTACTGGTTTGGTGGTGATGTTATCGGTCCTTCACTTTTGAGTGCTAGCCTTGCTGGACACATTATTCTTGGTTGTAGATCTTTGTTTTCTATCACATTGAATATTTTCTGCCAATCCCTCCTGGCCTATGAAGTTTCTGGTGAGAAATTAGCTGAGAGTTGAATGAGTGTCTCTATAAGTTAGTACTAGCATTTTTCTTGTTTTTAGAATTTTCTCTTTTTCTTTAACTGTTGCCATTTTAATTATGATATCTCTTGGTATGTTCTTGTTTGGGATCACCTTGTTTGGGATCACCTTGTTTGGGATTCTTTGTGCATCCTGGACTTGTATGCCTATTTCCTTTGCCAGTTTAGTAAAATTTTCAGTCATTATTTCTTCAAATAATTTCTTGATTCCCTGCTTTTCCTCCGTCCCTTTTGGCACACATATTATTCTGATAATTTTACGTTTGATATAGTCTCAGGGGAATCTTAGTCCATCCTTATTATTATTTTTTTTTGAAATTATTTTCTAACTGTTCTGGCTGGGTGTTTTCTGCTGACTTTTCCTGCCAATCATTGCTTTGTGCTTCTTTTTGTTTTTATTTTTTAATCTAATTTAGTGACTTTCATTTCATTCTTCATTTCAGTTAATGTAGTCATTAGCTCTCTCTGGTTCTTTATAATGGTTTTCAAATCTTTTTCAATGTTTGCTGTCTCTCTTGAAGTTATCATTCAGTTCTTTAAGCATTTTTGTACTTGTTGCTTTGAGCTCTGTTTTCGATGGGCCATCTGTCCCTGTCTCTTTATTTTGAGCTACCTTTCTCTGTTTTCTCATTTTTGCATCTTTTCTAGAGTCTTGCTTTTGCAGTTTCTGTGGTGTTCATTGCTGATACTTGGTGAGCAGTGGCCTGTGGCAGAGGGCCGTTTGCAGCTTTGTTTTCTTCCTGTGACTCTGGAGCCCCAGGGGTTGTGCAGGGAGTTCGGGTGTGATTGTGCCTTTCTGTTCTTGTTTTGCTCCATGTGTGGATTCTACCCTGTGCCTTAAGGTCAGCTGTCCTGTATGCTGGTCTTTCAGATAGTGCTGGGTGTGGGCTAAGAAACACATGCACAGCACCTCTCTTTTTTTCCTTCCTGGCTGAAGCTATTGAACTGCATCTCCTCACCACCCAGTCACTTTCCCTCTTCTGGGAACTGGAGTGAAGTCTGGCTGCTGCATTTTGCAGACCTATCTTCATCTGCTGGGGCCAAAATGAGGTTATTGCAATGCCTTACACCCCACTTCTGGGCCTCCTTTCCTCTGTCCTGTGAACTGGTAAGGTCCAGAGCACCCTCCCACTGTCTTCTTCCTCCTCCCTTACCCAGCAGTAGAGTTTCAAGTGGGCACCCAGGCATCACCACATTTCCACTCTTCCTCTTTTATTTCTCCTTTGTTTAATCCTCTACCCACCTGCATGTACCTTAATGCGACGAATGGGTTTCTTAGCTGTGGTTGTATGTTGTGTAGAGGATCCTTGGTTGAGGTATAGGTGTTTTATTAGGTTTAATTTCTAGAGGAGATATTTGGAGGTCTCTCTCTCATGCCACCATTTTGTTGCCATCCACTCTTGGACACTTTTGAAAGTACCTGAGCCCCAGGTGGGTGGCGGCTGGCATCAGTGTGCCCTGAGGCTTTTTGCTGAGTATCTCCAGGCTGAACACTAGAACCAAACAAGAATCTACATTAAACTGATGAACACTAATTGTCCCATCCTTGTGACTCCCTGAGACATTTTGACATTCAAGTAGTGTACCACAAAAGGCTTCATCAGTGGTTAAGCTCTATGAAAGCCAGCAGGTGGCAGCATGTCTCAAGGTACTCTGTGCTGTTTGAAGAGCTACCCAGGCCCAATATTGGTGGCAGCCATCATTGTTCACAGCATGCCTCTCCCACATGTCCCCAGGTCCAGCATAGGCATCAACCAACTGCAGATCACTTTGTAGCTACTATCAAGTAATTTCTGGTTTGTCACAGGCAGTGGCTGACCTGGGCCTGCATCAGAGCCCCTTTCAAAGGACCCCATTTCCAACATACCTGGAGGTCTACTTTAGACTACAGTAGAGAACCATTCAATTAGCCCCCAAAACAGCACAACCAAAGGTCAGTCCCAACAGGCACCAGAGCTCACTGGAGCCAATCTCACTTCATGATGTAAGTTCTCCACACAGCAGCTCATAAGCTGTGGACATGGCCAAACCCCACAGTCAGTAAGCCTGAGGGTCAATCTCACTCACTGACATGCCAATAGTAATCATGTCTCAACTATAACAGGAGGGCACAGACAACCCACACAAAGGACACTCTTGGAGCGCCTAGTGCAGGTGACCAGGTAAACTGCCTCTGAGCCCCACAAGATACATAATATTACATTGGACTCCTGGCCAACAATGGGAGACAGAGCAGATCTAATACATGGAAACAAACACAGAAAGGCAGCCAAAATGAAGCAATAAAGAAATATGTTCAAAATGAAAGAAGAGAAGGAAACTTCAGAAATAAAACTAAATGAAATGAAGGCAAGCAATCTACCAAATGCAATTCAAAACAATGGTTCTAAGGATGCTCGAGGAACATGGTGAGAATTTCAACAAAGAGATAGCAAGTATAAAAAAAGGACATAGAAATCATAAAATAGCAAACAAGTCAGACGTGAAGAATACAATAAATAAAATGAAGAATGCATTAGAGGAAATAACCAATAGACTAGATGAAGCAGAAGGTTGAATTAGTGGTTTGAAAGACAAGGTAGAAGAAAACACCCAATCAGAATAGAAAAAAAAATTAAGGCTAGTTTAAGAGACCACTGGGACAATATCAAGCATAACAACATTTTTATCATAGGGCTACCAAAAGAGAAGAGAGAAACCAAGAGATCAAGACCCTATTTGAAAAAATAATGATTGAAAACTTCCCTAATCTTGCAAAGAAAATAGACATATGAGAACTGTCCAGAAAAGTCCAGGCATAATTGTTTCTATTTTTCATATTACATGGCTGGATATTTTCTGGACAGACCTTGTAAAAGTCCAGGAAGTGCAGAGAGTCCCAAAAAAGATGAACCCAAACAAATCCTCACTAATTTGCATAATAGTTAAAATAGAAATGCTTAAAGACAAAGAGAGAATCCTGAAAGCAACTAGAGAAAGGCTAGTAGGTATTTACAAGGAAGCTCCCATAAGATTGTCAGTTGATTTCTCAACAGAAACTTTGCAAGAAGGGATTGGCATGAAATATGCAAAGTAATGAAAAATAAATACTTACATCCAAGACTACCTTACCCAGCAAGGTTATCATTTAAAATTGAAGGAAAGATAAAGAGCTTTTCAGACAAGAAGAAGCTAAAGGATTTCATACCACGAAACCAGTATTACAGAAAATGTTAAAAAGGAGTGGGTGAGTTGGAAGAACATAAAGATAAATAATAAAAGGGCAATAAAGTTGCACCTATTAATAACCAGTTTAAATGTAAATGAATAAAATGCTACCATCAAAGATATATGGTAGTTGAATGGACAAGAAAAGAGACTCATACATATGCTGTCTACAAGAAACTCACTTCAGATCAAAAGGTACACAGAGATGGAAAGTAAACAGATGAAAAAAGATATTTCATGTGAATGTAAAAACCAAACAAACAGAAAGCTTGTGTAGCAATACTTACATTAGACAAAATAGACTTTAATATGAAGCTATAAGAGACAGGGACAATACATAATGGTAAGGAAATTAATCATTTAATTTAATAAGAGGACACAACTTTTGCACACATGTATGAACCCAATGTAGGAGAACCTAAATATATAAAACAATATTTACCAACATAAAGGGAGAGATAGAGAGTAATACAATCATAGTAGAAGACTTTAACACTTCATTGATACAACGGAGAAATCTTCTAGACAGAAAATCAACAAGGAAAGAGCAATCTTAAGTGACATGCAAGACCAGGTGAATTTAATTGATACTTTTAGAGCATATAACTCCAGAGCAGCAAAATATACATTCTTTTTCAACTATACATGGAACATTTTCCAAGATAGACCATATGTCAGGTCATAAAACAAGGCTCAATAAATTTAAGAATGTTGAAATCATATCAAGTATTTTCTCTGACCACAGTGGTATGTAACTCAAAAATCTTTTACAAGAAAAGTCTGAAAACACACAAACACATGGAGGCTAAATAATATGCTACTAAATAATAAATGGGTCAACAATGAGATCAAGGAAGAAATCAAAAGATACCTTAAGAGAAATGAAAACACAGCGACCCAAAATCTATGGGACACAGTGAATACAGTCATAAGAGAGAAATCATAGCAATGTAGGCTTACAAGAAACAAGATAAATCTCAAATAAACAATCTAAACTTACACCTAAGTGACCTGGATAAAGAACAACAAACAAAGCTCAAAGTGAGGAGAAAGAAGGAAATAATAAAGATCAAAGCAGAAATAAACAACATAGAGTATAAAAAAACAGTACAAAAGATTAACCAAGAGCTGACTCTTTGAAAAGATAAACAAAATTGATTAACCTCTAACCAGATTCATTAAGGCAAAAAGAGAGATAATTCAAATAAATAAAATCAGAAATGAAAAGAAATGACAACTGACACCAAAGTATTATTAGAAAATATTATGAACAATTATATACCCCAAAATTGGACAGTCTGTGAAAAATGAATGAATTCCTAGAAACATAAAATCTCCCAAGACTAAATAAAGAAGAAACAGAAAATCTGAACCAAAAGATTAATACTAAGAAAATTAAATCAGTAAACAAAAAACTCCAAAGAAAAGTCTTGGACTGGATGGCTTCATAGGTGAATTTTACCAAAAAATCAAAGAATAATTAATACCTATCCTTCTCAAAATATTCCAAAAAATTTAAGAGGAAGGAAAGGTGTCACACACTTTTATGAGGCTACCATTCTCCTAATTTTAAAATTAGACATAGACATTAAAAAAAGAAAATTATAGGCTGATAACTCTGATGAACATAGATACAATATTAGCAAACCAAATTCAGCAATATATTTAAGAAAATCATACACTGTGATCAAGTGGGATTTATTCCTGGGATGCAAGGTTGATTCAATATCTATAGATTAAATAATGTAATACACCACATAAACAAAAAGAAGAATAAAAATCATATGATCATATCAATAGATGCAGAAGAAGCCTTTGACAAAATCCAGCATCCATTTATGGCAAAAACTCTCAGCAAAGTGGGAATAGAGGGAACATACTTCAACATAATAAAGGCCATATATGACAAACCCACAGCTAACAACATAATCAATGGGGAAAAGCTGAAAGCATTCTCCTTAAGATCAGAAACAAGAAAAGGATGCCCCCTTTCACCACTTTTATTCACATAGTATTGTAAGTTCTAGCCACAACAATGAGTCAAGAAATAAAAGATCAAAGATTCTATCCACAAACAACCCAATTAAAAGTGGGCAGAGGACCTGAATAGACTCTTCTCCCATAAAGATATAATTGGTAAACAGACATATGAAAAAATGCTCATTCACATTAGCTATCAGTGAAATGCAAATCAAAACCACAATGATATACCACCTCACACCTGTTAGAATGGCTATTATTAACAAGACAAGGAATAACAAGGGCTGGAGAGGGTGTGGAGAAAAAGGAACTCTTGCACACTGCTGGTGGGAGTGCCAATTGGTATAACTGCTATGGAGGACAGTGTGGAGGTTCCTCAGAAAACTGGGAATGGAGTTACCATACGACCCAGCAATCCCCCTTCTGGGGATCTACCCCCAAATTTAAAAACCTTAGTCCACATAGTCTTATGTACCCCAATGTTCATTGCAGTGCTGTTTATGGTGGCCAAGACATGGAAGCAACCAAAGTGCCCTTCAATAGATGACTGGATAAAGAAACTGTGGTACATGTACACAAGAAAAGATGAAATACTGCCATTTGTGACAAAATTAATGAACCTTGAGAATATCATGCTAAATGAAATAAGCTAGACAGAAAAAAACAAGAACCATATGACCTCACTCATTTGTGGAATATAAAATTGAGCACAACAAAGAAAACAAACAAACAAACAAACAAAAAACTCATTGACACAGTCAATAATTTAGTGGTTACCTGGGGGCAAGGGATGACGGGGTGGAAGAAGGAGGAGTGGAAGAGGAGGGAGGGGGAACCAAATATATGGTGATGGAAAAAGAACTGACACTGGGTGGTGAAAACATAATTCAATACATAGATGATGCACTATAGAATTGTACACCTGGAACCTATGTAATTCTTGTTAACCAATGTTATCCCAATAAGTTTAACAATAAATAAATAAATAAAAAGAAATACACCAAAACATTATATATATATATATATATATAAAGGATTCCACCAGAAAACTATTAGAACTGATAAATGAATTCAGTAATGCAGCAGGATAAAAATTGATTGCATTTTAATACACCAATAACAAACTATGAGAAAAAAAATTAAAAAAAAACAATCCTTTTTACAATGCATAAAATAAACCTATGTATAAATGTAACCAAAACCTGTACTCGCAAAACTATAAGATATTGGAGAAGATACAAATAAATGGGAGCATATACTGTGCTTATGGATAGGAAGAATTAACATAATTAAAATGTCCATAATGCTCAAAACAATCTGTATATTTAATGCAACCTCTATCAAAATACCAATGTCATTGTAATCTTAACCCTACTAGACTGCTGTACCGATTTTTCCATAATTTCTGAATCTGCCGCTATACCGCTGTACCTAATTTTTGGTACTTTGCCTAGTACATGAAAGAAATGAAAGTTAGACCTATTTTCTACAATGTCTCCAAGTTCCATCTTATTCTAACCACTTGTTTGCATGTAACTAACATTTTTCTATATCATGTTGGTTTTTTCTCTTTAATGCTTAGGAGCCCAGGTATAGGGGACAGTTAGGTTCAGGTCCTCATGTCTGATAGGGTTAAAATTTATGTGAAACCACAAAAAACCCTGAGTAGTCACAGCAACCTTGAGAAAGAATGAGAAAGCTGGTGATACCACACTAGTTAATATCAAACTATACTTCAAAGTTACAGTAATCAAAACAGCATGGTACTGGCATCAAAACAGATACATAGATCAATGGAAAAGAATACAGAGCCCATAAATAAATCCACATCGTTATGGTCATTTAATCCATGATAAAGGAAGCAAGAATTCACACGGGGCAAAGACAGTCTATTCAATAAATGGTGTTGGGAAAACTGGGAAGATACATACAAAAAAATAAAACTGGACCACCTTCTTGTTTCATATAAAAGAATAAATTCAAAATTGATTAAAGACTTAAATGTGAGACCCAAAACCATAAAACTGCTAGAAGAAAATACAGGAAGTAAATTCTCAGATGTCACCTTTAGTAATATCTTTACTGATATAGCTCCTTGGGCAAGAGAAACAAAAGAACAAATAAACAAATGGCACTAAATCAAACTAAAAAGTTTTGCCCAGCAGAGGAAACAGTCAAGAAAACAAAAAGACAGCCTACTTCATAAGAGAAGATATTTCCCAATGATAAATTTGATAAGGGGTTAATAATAAAATTTATAAAAAAGGTCATACAACTGAACACCTCCCCACCAAAAAAACAAAACAAAAAACAAAACAACAACAACAATGAAAAGAAAACAACTACAAATGATCCAATTAAAAAATGGGCAGAGGACCTAAGTAGACCTTTTTTCAAAAAGGATATAAGATGGCTAATAGGAAGAGATGCTTGACAACAGTAATTATCAGAGAAATGCAAATTAAAATCACAAGATACTTATACTTGTCAGAATAGTTATCATTAATAAATCAACAAACAATATGTGTTGGTGAGAATGCAAAGAAAAGAGAACCCTGTTGCACCATTGGTATGATGGCAAATTGGTGCAGCCATTACAGAAAACATTTCTGAGGTTTCTTAAAACATTAAAAATAGAACTTATGAGCCAGCAATTCCACCTCTATTTATTTGAAGAAATGCAAAACACTAATTTGAAAAGATATATGCACTTCTATGTTCATTGCAGCACTATTTACAATAGCCAAGATATTGAAGCTATCCAAATGCCCATTAGTAGACCATGGGATAAAGAAGATATGATACATACATACTTGTACAATGGAATATTACTCTGCCATGAAAAGAATAAAATCTTACCATTTGTGATATCATAGGTAGACCTAGAGAGTATTCCACTAAGTGAAATAATGAGAAAGACAAATATTATATGATATCACGTATATGTGGAATCTAAAGAACAAAATAAATGTTCTGTATTTATTTGTAGTTACAAAATACTCGAGGATATAAAGTAGAGCATAGAAAATATAATCAATAGTTTTGGAACAACTGTGCACAAGGCCAGATGGGTACTAGACTAATCAGGGGGATCACTGTATAAATCATATAAATGTCTAACCACTGTGCTGTATACCTGAGATGAATATAAAATAATACTGAATGTCAACTATAATTGAAAAAAAAAGTTCTTATGAGAAAAAGAGGGTGGCTAAAACTCCTAATCATAAAAGGTTATATGTAGACAAAAGCAGAGAGAGAGCAGAGAAAATATTATGCTGCTGGCTTTGAAGATGAAAGCTGGGGCCCTTTACCAAGGGATGCAGGTGTCATTGAGAAGTTTGCAAGGAAACACTTTTTCCCCAAGAGCCTTTAGAGGAAATGCAGTCCTACAAACACCTTGATTTTAGGACTTCTGGTCTTCAGAACTATAAAACAATACATTTATATTGCTGTAAGCCATTGTGTTTGTGGTAATTTGTCACAGCAAGAATAGAAAAGGAATCATGCATTATCATTAAGAATAGTAGTTTGTAATTCATTAGCTGATTTATCTTAAAAATCACAAACACTATATTCATACATACTACAAGGAAAATTTCTAAGCATTTTAATGATCCACTTTCTTTCTTCCTTAATGTATAACTAAGTTAAAAATATAACTTCTTTTCTTATTAAAAGTCATGGTAAGCTAAGAAATTTTGCCTAAGCTTAAAATTTTCTTTTTTTGAGGATTTTCAATTGTTTTATTAAGTAAAGCATGCATTTTAAATGTGCAGGTTTTAAGCTTTTATTTTCAGATATATCATTATGAATAATGTGTTAGAGTCTTTCATTTTTGTTGGGTTTTGCACCCCTTTCTTCCCTCTGTGGGGCTCATATTTTAGCTGAAGTTTGTTGAGGGGAGTAAAAAATTTTATCGTATGTATCACTTTTTGTAGTTCTAGATGTAGCAATGAAGCTTAAATCATGCCTCTATATTTTTCACTTTACTTTTTCCTTCAGTAACAAAGTGAGCTATTTTAAAGGCAATTTATAAAAGTTCAATTATATTGCAACTGTCACAAACTTTAAAAAATGTTGATCTATGTATTGTCACAAAAAACACAGTGAAGTTTCTAGTTACTTTTGTCAAGAGATGGAATTCTTCCTCATTTTGCTATTTAATCATGTTATGTTAGTTAAAAGAAATTTTATAATGTTAACCTTCTTTCTACTGTGATAAAACACATAATCATATACCAGAAAATTAATACTAATAAGTCATAGACCAAATAACCCATTTCTGATCAAGGCATGTATTGATCACTTTCCCTTTATCTTTCGCAATGTTCAAGGAAATTGGTTATAATGTTTGTTGTAATAGACACATTTCTTGCTGAGAATAATAGAATTAATTCTATTCTATTCTATTCTATTCTATTCTAGCCATTCCCCACTCCGCTTCACTCTCCATTCCATTCTATTCCATTCTCTATGTTGACCTAAAATTACAATTCATGTAAATGAAGTCTATGCTGATAATTGTGAAGTCTTCAGTCTCAGGATGTTATTTATATCTTGACGAATCTAAAACTGGTGAAGATTCCTTGAGAAAGTTAGTATTCTTCTAAAACAATTAAAAAAATGTACAGAGGTACTCTAAGATGAGACGGGAGGAAACAGAGTTACATGAGAGAAATGGGGGTCTTTAATTGTCAGTCTGAGAAGCGTAGGGCAAACACAGAATTTGGGTTGGAACCGTATATTAATAAGCAAGACTAAGTAAAGATTAAGTTAATTTAAGTAAATTAAACACTTTGTTTGAAAGATGAAAAAACTGATGTTCAGAGATATTGAGTGCCTACCCTATCCAGGTCACTGGCTAATTAGTGGCAGAGTTGATGAGAATGCAAATCTCATTTAGAGCTCTTTTCACCCATCTCAGAATCTAAGAGAGACAAGGATTTTCCAAATACACACAATGAAAATAGATTGCTGAGTGATTTCTTTATTAGTTGGCAAAAAATTAATTATAATACTCAAAGTTGTTAGTAGTAGAGACAGAAAATAAAAATACCTCCATATTCCAAAGTAACATCTCTATATATGAAGTAGATAGTTTTTATTCTGTTACTGTCTAGAATCAGGGTGTGCTTTCAATAACAATTGTGCAAACTTGACACCAGGGCAGTACTTTAGCATAGTTTGCTTTCAAACATATGGCTAAGAGATTTAGAAACTATTCCACTGTTGAATATATTTTATATTGCATTAATGTAAATTAATTGGATTAGTAGTAAACTGAATTAATAGTAAAATATTGTGAGCATTATGTGAACATACACAAAATGTCTTCTTATGGTTCAGAGAGCTAGAATCAGGGACATCAGATTGAAATTAAGTTAGATATAATAGAGTAAATGTCAATCATGAAACTTAAATAATAACATGCTCTCAAAAATGGAGTGTCAGAGTCTCAGTTTGTGCTTGCCTGCCAGATTTTTTTACTCCAAATCTACACTTCAAATAAATTTTTCCTGTTCTTTTTTTTTTTTTAAATTCATTTTTATTGTTAGACTTACTGGGGTGACATCTGTAAGCAAGGATTACATAGGTTTCAGGCATACAATTCTACAGTGCATTGTCAACTTGTTGTATAATAAGTTCACCACCTAATGTGACTTCTCTTTCCATCACCTTATATTTAGCTTCCCCCTCTCCTCTCCCACCCCCTCCCCTTTCTCCCCTCCCTGACCCACTCGTCCCCAAATAAACATTAAACTATTGATTGTGTCCATGGGTTATTTGTTTGTTCATTTCTTTTTGTCTTTGCTTTCAGTTTTATATTCCACATATGAGTGAAGTCATACAGTTCTTTGTTTTTTCTGTCTGGCTTATTTCACTAAGCATGATGATCTCCAGGTCCATCCATTTTGTTGCAAATGGCAATATTTCATCTTTTCTTATAGCTGAGTAATATTCCATTGTGTATATGTACCACAGCTTCTATATCCAGTCGTCTGTCGCAGGACACTTTGGTTGTTTTTCCATGTTTTGGTCACTGTGAACAGCGCTGCAATGAACATTGGGGTACATAAGTCTTTGGGTAGATCCTCAGAAGGGGGATTGCTGGGTCACATTGTAGCTCCATTCCCAATTTTCTGAGGAAACTCCACACTGTCTTCCACAGTGGTTGTACCAGTTTGCACTCCCACCAACAGTGTACCAGAGTTCCTTTTTCTCCACATCCTCTCCAGCACTTGTTATTCCTTGTCTTGTTGATAATAGCCATTCTCACAGGTGTGAGGTGGTATCTCATCGTGGTTTTGATAGCTAATGAGGATGAGCATTTTTTCATATGTCTGCTGGCCATTTGTATTTCTTCATGGGAGAAGTGTCTGTTTAGTTCTTCTGCCCACTATTCTATTGGGTTGTTTGTTTTTTTTTGTTGTTAAGTCTTATTAGTTCTTTATATATTTTAGATATTAGACCCTTATCTGATGCGTTATTTGCAAATATTTTCTCCCATTCAGTTGGCTGTCTCTTTGCCTTGTTGATGGTTTCTTTTGCTGTGTAGAAGCTTTTTAGTTTGATATAGTCCCATTCATTTATTTTTGCTTTTACTTCCCTTGCCTTTGAGGACAGGTTCATGAAGTCTTCCTTGAGTCCTAGATCTATAAGTTTAGTACCAATGTCTTCTATACAGTTTATTGTTGCAGGTCTTATATGAAGGTCTTTAATCCATTTTGAGTTAATTTTTGTATATGGAGAGAGTTCACTGCTCGGGTTCTTTCTTTTACATATGTTTTTCCAGTTTTCCCAGCACCACCTACTAAAGAGACTGTCTTTTCCCCATTGTATGTTTTTTGCTC
>PVJL010019951.1:0-12918 GCA_004026885.1 Lyroderma lyra
AGGTTTCCAGGGGACCTGTTTTCTTTTTCTACTTGTGGTTCCAGGTCTTTCCATAGGTTTGGAAAGTTCTCATCTAGTATTTGTTTGAGTGTGATCTCTGTAGAATGCTCTACCCATTCTTCGATTTCTATTATCCTGATGTTGTTTTGTCTCATGGAGTCAGATAGTTCTTGCAGAATTTTTTCAATCTTTTTGCTTCCATATTCCCTTCCTTCCTCTTTCTGAGCTCTTTCCATGTTCTGATTTTCAATATCAATAATTATTTCCTCCATGTGTTTGGCCCTGTTTCCTATGGCAGTATTTAGTTTCTCACTTCTTTTATTGTCCTATTTATCTCTCACATTTCTCTTATTCTTCCTTAGGGTTTGAATTTCTTTGTTAAATTCTTCCTTTGGTTCATGACGTTTTGATTTATGTCATTCATCTCCTTATTTACGTTGTTTAAATCAGTCATGGTGCTCTGCCAGTATGTTTTCATTTCTCTCAGAGCCTTTAGAATGGCTACTTGAAGTTCTCTGTCACTTATGCCAGAACCTTCTAGATCTTGATGAGTTTCCTGATCTTTTGGAGGAGTTTTAGTTTTCAGGAATTCATCCTGTATGCCGGGTTCTTCCTCATTGGCATGAGTGCGTTGTGTTCAGTTGTAGTGCACAAAAGCCCAGATTGGTACCTTTGTGGAGTCTTGGTGTAGGCCAGACACAAGGTGGCACTGCGGGGCGCAAGTTTTAGGAGAAAGGGGTTGTCTATTTCTTATTTTTGGTCTCCTGCTACATTTGGAATCAGTGTGCATCTGCCATGGTCCCTTCACTTCCTGGGGAAGCTGTAGGAAAGGTAAGATGCCAAGAAAAGGCACACTGGCACAACTCGTCCTTCTGCCCTCTGCTGGGGAAGTTGGGTGATGCGGGCCGAGTCTGCTCCTGCGGGCTGGGGCGAATGCTATAAAAACCGCCTTTCTTTCCAGGCCTGCTCCAGCGACCAAGTGTTGGGGCAGAGTCTGTGGACTGAAACTAATTTTAGGAGCCAGCGGCTTGCGAGCAGGCATGCACACAAGACCAAAGATGTTGTTTTGACCCCGCTGTAGAAAGGGGGCCAGTTTGTGTCTGCAGCTGTCGGTATGGCAACTGTAGCCTCATGCAGGATCCCCAGGAGCAGCACCAGCAGCAGGTCAACCTTCACAGCGAGCAGGAATGGAAGCCGCAGCCTAGTGCAACGGTCGTGCGCTGTCCGTTTGGCAGCCGGTTAGTCCCCACAGTGGGCCGCAACCAGGAACTGCGGGCTGCGACCAGGAACCCCAGGCATGCGCAGGAACCGTGCATGCCTCCGTTGTGTTTCCCAAGAGAGCCTAGTGCCTCACTGTCGTCTGTGCAGTTCAGAGTCCTTGCTCTGCCCTGCTAACACTCACAAGTTACAGAGGCTGGCTCCCAAGCTCTGTCCCCATCTCGCCGCTCCTAATTCCAGCTCTCCAGCCCAGCTCCCCAATGACTCCCACCGTTCTGCCACTTTGCTAGGGCTTTCCCTTTTGTCACCTCTTGTCCTCTCCCCCTCCCATGCACTGCACTGTTCCTGGATGGTCACCCCCGATCAGGTCCTGTTACGATCTGTATTTGATCCCTCCCCTTTCTGCGACTCGCCCCCTTCTCTCTAAACTTCAGGTGTTTACTTGCAATACATGTACTTCTCAGCTGTTCTTTTTGTCACTCAGAGTCCTCTTTCTTGGATCCTGGGGGCCTTTCAATTGTGTTTTCTGGGGGAGACTTTTGGACCTCCTATCCAGTCACCATCTTGCCCACCAAACTCCAAGCATTGAAGAGAATTTTATGAACATCAACAAAAATAAAAGGTTATATTTAGTTTGTGGAACCAGCAACCGTTAGTCATGTAATGTCTTCTCTTCTGGTTATTGGATGCCCCTGACTATTGACAGAATGTGAAAACTACATGAGGGTTCTGAAAATCCAACTTGGAAAGTTTTATTCAAAAAGGGAAATATGTGCATCTCACATTAATATAGCAGGGTGCAAGGCACACAGTTGCCCCGAACGTTGGGTTACCTCTTCTTTCACAGAAAATGTACAGGCAGATTCTTCAATATCAAGTTGTGGTCACCTGTAAATATCACAGGCAGAATTGGGCCTCAGTAAACATTTCCTTGCATCTAGCCAAGCTCAGGTAAGCTCGTTTTCCGAGATCAGGTTCACTGTAGACAGAGCAGCAGCCGTATGAGTTCTTTTATTTGTATCTAACTAAGCTCAGCTTAACTTGGTTCCTGCTAGACCCCTCAAGTTTATTTGTATTAACTCTTTTGCTGTCTAATCACTATCATCTGCCCAAATTCACGGTTCCTTCTGGAGAACATGTGGGACACATAAAAATAATCACTATGCTGGATTTCATTTAACATCTGACTTTATTTTAACTTTCAAATTTAATTAAAACCTGCCACTATTACTGTGAAGAATCAAATTTCAATAAAATAAGGGTGTCATCTTTTAGCATTTTCCTAAGGAAAAGCAAAAGAATCATCAAGATGTACCAAAAAGCAGATGACTAACAAAACTTTGAGTAGAATAGAAGTGTTAAGTTAAACAAGTGTTTTGAATTATCACTTTCACTATAGGACAATCCTTTATGTGAGTGGTATCTAACACTTTGGCTTCTCTGGGCCACATTGCAAATAGAATTATCTTGGGTAACACATAAAATACAGTAGTACTAACAATAGCTCATAAGATATAACAAAAAGTGACACAATTTGTTACCTTTTAACTATTTGTTTTGGGCTACATCCAAAGCCATCCTGGGCCACATGTTGGTCAGGCCTGCCTTATATGAAGCTCATTGGATATTTTACTTCTAAAACATTGGAGAAATGTTTTAAAATTCATTTTTATTGTTAGACTTATAGGGGTGACATCTGTTAGCAAGGATAACATAGGTTTCATCCACACAATTCTACAATGCATTGTCAACTTATTGTATAATAAGTTCACCACCCAGTGTGAGTTCTCTTTCCATCACCTTATAATTAGGTTCCCCATCACCCTCCCACAACCCTCCCCTTTTTCCCCTCCCTAACTCACTCATTCCCAAATAAACATTGAACTATTGATTATGTCCATGGGTTTTTTGTTTGTTTGTTTATTTCTTATCTCTTTGTTCCTTTCAGTTTTATATTCCGCATATGAGTGAAATCATACACTTCTGTTTTTTCCGTCTGACTTATTTCACTAAATATGATGATCTTCAGGTTCATTCATTTTGATTCAAATGACACTATTTCATCTTTTTTATAGCTGAGTAAGATTCCATTGTGTATATGTACCTGAGCTTCTTTATCCAGTCATCTGTCCCAGGGCACTGTGTTTGTTTCCATGTTATGTCCAATGTGAACAGTGCTACAATGAACATTGGGGGACATAAGTCTTTGTGGACAAAGGTTTCAGGTTTTTTGGGTAGTCCCCCAGGAGACGGATTGGTGGGTCAAATGGGAACTCCATTCCCAGTTTTCTGAGGAAACTCCACAGTGCCTTTAACATTGGTTGTACGAAATTGTGTCATTTTTTGTTATATCTTATGAGCTATTGTTAGTACTACTGTATTTCACGTGTACCCAAGAGAATTACATTTGCAATGTGGCCCAGAGAAGCCAAAGTGTTAGATACCACTCACGTAAACGATTGTCCGTTAATGAAAGTAATCATTCAAAACAATTGCTTAACTTAACACTTCCATTCTACTCAAAGTTATGTTAGTCCTCTGCTTTTTGGTTAATCTTGATGATTCTGTTGCTTTTTCTTAGGAAAATGCTAAAAGATGACCCACTTAATATATTGAAATTTGATTCTTCACAGTAATAGTGGCAGGTTTTAATTCAATTTGAAAGTTGAAATAAAGTCAGATATTAAATGAAATCCAGCATACTGATTGTTTTTATGTGTCCCACATGTTCACAAGAAGGAACTGTGTATTTGGGCAGATGATAGTGATTATTAATACAAATAAACTTGAGGGGGCTAGCAGGAACCATGTTTAGCTGAGCTTAGTTAGATACAAATAAAAGAACTCATACGGCTACTGCTCTGTCTACAGTGAGCCTGATCTCGGAAAACGAGCTTACCTGAGCTTGGCTAGCTGCAAGGAAATGTTTACTGTAACCCGATTCTACCCGTGATTTTTTACAGGTGACCACATCTTGATATTGAAGAATCTGCCTGTATATTTTCTGTGAAAGAAGAGCTAAGCCAAAGTTCAGGGCAACTGTGTGGCTTGGACCCTCGTAAATTAATCTGACATGCCCATATTTCTCTCTTTGAATAAAACTTTCCAACTTGAATTTTCAGATCACTCATGTACTTTTCACATTCTGTCAATAGTCAGGGGCATCGAATAACCAGAAGAGAAGACATTACATGACTAACGGTTGCTGGTTCCACATAATAAATATAACCTTTTATTTTTGTTGATGTTCATAAAATTTTCTTCAATGCTTGGAGTTTGGAGGGCAAGATGGTGACTAGATAGGAGGTCCCTAAATTCTCTCCCAGAAAACACAATTGAAAGGCCCCCAGGTTCCAAGAAAGACGACTCTGAGTGACAAAAAGAGCAGCTGAGAAATCCATCTATTGCATGTAAACACCTGAAGGTTAGAGAGAAGGGGGCGAGTCGGAGAGAGGGGAGGGATCAAATACAGATCGTAACAGGACCCGATCGGGTGTGACCATCCAGGAGCAGTGCAGTGCATGGGAGGGGGAGAGGACAAGAGGAGACAAGAGGAAAAGTCCTAGCAAAGGGGCAGAACAGTGGGAGTCATTGGGGAGCTGGGCTGGAGAGCTGGAATTTGGAGCGGGGAATTGGGGACAGAGCTTGGGAGCCAGCCTCTGTAACTTTTGACTGTTAGCACGACAGAGCAAGGACTCTGAACTGCACAGACGACATTGTGGCACTAGGCTCTCTTGTGAAAAACAATGCAGGCACGCACGATTCCTGCGCAGCCCTGGGATTCCTGGTCGCAGCCAGCAGTTCCTGTTGCGGACCACTGCGGAGCCTAGCCGGCTGCTAAGCGGAAAGCGCACGACCCCTGCACTAGGCTGCGGCTTCCATTCCTGCCCGCTGTAAAGGTTGACCTGCTGCTGGCGCTGCTACTTCATTTCCTGCACGGGGCTACAGTTGCCATACAGCTCACTGCAGACACAAACTAGCTCCTTTCCTACCGAGGGGTCAAAACAACATAGTTGGTTTTGTGTGCATGCCTGCTCGCATGCCCCTGGCTCCTAAAATTAGTTTCAGTCCACAGACTCTGCCCCAACACTTGGTCGCTGGAGCAGGCCTAGAAAGAATGGCGGTTTTTATAGCATTCGCCCCAGCCAGTAGGAGCAGACTCGGCCTGCATCACCCAGCTTCCCCAGCATAGGGCAGAAGGAGGAGTTGTGCCAGTGTGCCTTTTCTTGGCACCTTAACTTTCGTACAACATCCCCAACCAACAAAATTCAGGAAGTGAAGTGACCATGACAGATGCACACTGACTCCAAATGTAGCAGGAGACCAGAAATAAGAAATTGACAAACCCTTTCTCCTAAAACTTGCCCCCCGAAGTGCTACCTTGTGTCTGCCTTAACCAACACTGCACAAAAGTACTAATGTGGGCTTTTGGGCACTACCAGTGAACATAACGCACTCATGTCAATGAGGAAGAACCCAGCATACAGGATGAATTCCTTAAAACTAAAACTCCTCCAAAAGGTCAGGAAATGTATCAAGACAGCCGCTTCGATCTAGAAGTTTCTGGCATAAGTGACAGAGAACTTAAAGTAGCCATTCTAAAGGCTCTGAGAGAAATGAAAACATACTGGCAGAACACCATGACTGATTTAAACAACATAAATAAGGAGATGAATGACATAAATAAAAACTCCATGAACAAAAGTAAGAATTCAACAAAGAAATTCAAAGCCTAAGGAAGATTGAGATAGAAATGTGAGAGATAAATAGGACAATTAAAGAAGTGAGAAATTAATACTGCCATAGGAAACAGGGCCAACCACATGGAAAAAATAATAATTGATATTGAAAATCAGAACATAGAAACAGCTAAGAAAGAGGAAGGAAGGGAATCTAGAGCAAAAATATTGAAAAAATTCTGCAAGAACTATCTGACTCCATGAGACAAAACAACATCAGGATAATAGAAATCGAAGAATGGGTAGAGCATTCTACAGAGAGCACACTCAAACAAATACTAGATGAGAACTTTCCAAACCTATGGGAAGACATGGAACCACAAGTAGAAAAAGAAAACAGGTCCCCTGGAAACCTGGACCCTGACAGATCTCCAAGACACATGGTATTAAGATATCCAAAACTAAAGAGAAAGAGGCAATTCTCAAGGCAGCCAGGGAAAAAAGAACTCTAACTTTTAGAGGAAAATCCCTCAGGATGGGATCCTGATTCTCAGCAGAAATGGAGCAAGCCAGAAGAGGGTGGAATCCAATATACAAAAACTAAAAAGAGAGTAACTTATAGCCAAGAATAATTTATCCAGCAAAATTATTTTTCAGATATGAAGGTGGAATATACATCTTCTCAGACACTCAGAAGCTGAGAGAATGGGCCAGAACAAGGCCAGCCCTCGAAGAAATACTGAAAGAGTCTCTTCCCCGTGAAAAAAAAAACATCAGGAAAAATGGAACAAAGTTGGGGCAACAGGAAAGAAAAAGAAATTAAACATATCAAACAAAGAAATAAGTAATGGTCACAGGAAATCCTCGTATATCAATCATCACTCTAAATGTTAATGGAACGAACTCACCAATAAAAAGACACACAGTGGCAGATTGTATTAAAAACCAGAATCTATCTATGTGCTGTCTCCAAGAAAGCCACCTCAGCCATTAGAACAAACACAGACTCACAGTGATAGGATGGGAAACAATATTTCAACCAAATGGTAACCAGAGAAAAGCAGGAGTTGCCATACTTATACCCAATGAAGTAAACGTCAGGTTAAAAGGGATAGTAAAAGACAAGGAGAGACATTACATAATGATAAAAGGCACAATAGAGCAACAATAATACTTGAGATTAATGAATATATATGCTACGAACCAGGATGCACCAAAATAGACAAAGAAACTACTAACAGATTTGAAAGGAGAAACTGATGAATACACAATCATTGTGGGAGACATAAACACCGCACTAACAGCCATGGACAGATCAACCAAACAGAAAATAAATAAAGAAACATGAACACTGAATGACATATTACAGCAATGGGCCATAATTGATATTGGCAGGACTCTTCATCCAGCAAAAGGAGACTATTCCTTCTTTTCTAGTGCACATGGAATATTCTCCAAGATATCCCACATGCTGGGGCACAAAAGAAGCCTCAGCAAATTCAAGATGATTGAAATTATACCATGTGTTTCCTCAGACCACCATGCTTTCAAATTGGAGATCAACTGTAAAAGGAAAGCAGAAAAAAACACATGTACATGGAGATGAAGAACAGCTTATTTAAAAAGGACTGGATAAAAGAACAATAAAAGATAAGATTAAAAAATATATACAAATTACTGACAATGAAAATACAACATACCGGAATTATTGGGACACAGCGAAAGCAGTGATAAGAGGGAAATTTATATCAATACAGGCCTGTCTTAAGAAACAAGAAAAATCACAAGGAAACAACTTAACATACCATCTTAAAGAATTAGAAATAGAAAAGCACACATATCCCAAAGTCACCCGAAGAAAGGAAATAATAAAAATTAAAGCAGAGCTATACCAAATAGAGAACAGGAGGACTATAGAAATAATTAATATTACAAAAAGCTGGTTCTTTGAGAAAGTCAACAAAATTGACAAGACCTTGGCGAGACTAATCAAAGGATGAAAAGACAGGACATATATATCCAAAATTAGAAATGAAAGGGGAGAAATTACCACGGATACCACAGAAATACATATGATTATAAAAAAATATTATGAAGAACTTTATGCCACTGAATTTAACAACTTAGAAGAAATGGACAAGTTTCTAGAAATTAATAGCTTACCTAGATTGAACCAAGAAGATCTACATAATCTAAATGGACCAATTCATAGTGAAGAGATTAAAATGACTATCCATAATCACCCTAAAGGCAAAAACCATGGACCAGATCATTTCACCAGTGAGTTTCACCAAGCATTCAAAGAAAAATAAACACATATCCTCCTCAGACTCCTCCAAAAAATTGAAGAAGCAATACTTCCTAACCCGTTCTATGAGGCCAACATTACTCTAATACCAAAGCCTGGCAAAGACAATAAAAAGAAAGAGAACTATAGGCCAGTATCTCTGATGAACAAAGATGCACAAATTCTAAACAAAATAATAGCAAACAGAATATAGCGATGCATCAAAAAGATCATACCTCAAGATCAAGTGGTATTCATCCCAGGAGCTCAAGGATGGTTCAACATACAAAAATCAATCTATGTGACACACCACATAAACAAAATCAAAGATAAAGGACGTATGACTATTTCCCATTGATGCAGAAAAATCTTTCAACAAGATACAGCATCCATTTACGATCAAAACACAAAATAAAATAGGTATAGAAGGAAAGCATCTCAACATAATAAAGGCCAAATATGACAAGGCCTCGGCTAACAGCATACTCAATGGGGAAAAGCTGAAGCCTATTTCTTAAAATCAGGAACGGTACAGGGATGCCCCCTGTCACAACTGTATTGAATAGAGTAATGGAAGTTTTAGCTACAGCAATCAGTCAAGAGAAAGGAATCAAAGGTATCTAAATTTGGAAAGAAAAGGTCAAATTGTCACTATTTGCCGATGACATGACGCCTAATATAAAAAATTCCAAAGATTCTCCCAGGAAACTATTAGAAGCAATAAAAAAATAGAGTAAAGTCACAGGATACAAAATAAATGTAAAAAAATTAACAGCATTCCTATATATAAACAACAAATCCACAGAAAAAGAAATGAGGGAATCAATTCCCTTTGCTATCAAAACAAAATGAATGAAATACCTGAGGTTTAAGTTAATGAAGAGAGTGTCACACTTATACACAGAAAAGTATAAGGGACTTTTGAAAGAAATTGAAACAGACTCTAAGATGTAGAAAAATATCCCCTGTTCATGGATAGGAAAATTTCATATTGTTAAAATGGACATTCTCCTAAAGCAATCTACATATTTAATGCAATACCCATGAAAATCCCACAATCATACTTTCATGAAATAGATAAAAGAATTAGTAAATTATATGGAAACATAAATGACCTTGAATTGCCAAAGAAATACTACATAAATGAATAAGGATGGTGGCATTACATTCCCTGACTTCAATTAATATTACAAAGCATCAAGAGTCAGAACAGCTTGGTACTGGCAGAAGAACAGAAATATAGACCAATGGAATAGAACTGAAAACCCAGAAGTAAACCCACACATTTATGGACAAATAATTTTCGATAAATGTGCAAAAAACATACAATGAGGAAAAGACAACCTCATTACTAGGTGGTGCTGGGAAAACTGGAATAATATATGAAAAAATGAACTAGAGCTGTGAATTATCTCCATATAAATAATTAACTCGAATTGGATTAAAGACCTTCATATCAGACCTGCAACAATCAACTGTATAGAAGAAAACATTAGTACTAAACTTATGGACCTAGTTCTCCAGGAAGACTACATGAACCTGACGTCAAAGGCAAGGGAAGAAAAAGCAAAAATCAATGAAAGGCATTTTATCAAGCTAAAAAGCTTCTGCACAGTAAAAAAAAAAACATCAACAAGGCAAAGATACAGCCAACTGAATGGGAGAAAATATTTGCAAATAACGCATCAGATAAAGGTCTAATATCTAAAATATATAAAGAACTAATAAGGCTTAATAACAAAAAAACAAACAATGCAATTATATACTGGGCAGAAGAACTAAAAAGGCACTTCTCCCACGGACAAGTACAAATGGCCAGCAGACATACGAAAACATGCTCAACCTCATTAGCTATCAGGGAAATACAAATCAAAATCACAATGAGGTATCACCTCACACCTGTTAGAATGGCTATTATCAACAAGACAAGAAATAACAAGTGCTGGAGAGGATGTGGAGAAAAAGGGACTATGCTACATTGCTCATGGGAAAGAAAACTGGTACAACCACTGTGGAAGGCAGTGTGGAGTTTCCTTTTGACCCAGCAATCCCTATTCTGGGGATCTACCCAAAAACCCTGAAAACCTTTGTCCACAAAAACTTATGTCCCCCAATGTTCATTGCAGTGCTGTTCACAGTGGACATAATATAGAAACAACTAAAGTTCCCTGAGACCGATGACTGGATAAAGAAGCAGTGGTACATACACACAATGGAATATTACTCAGCTATAAGAAAAGATGAAATAGTGTCATTTGCAACAAAATGGATGGACCTGAAAATCCATCCATTACTTAGTGAAATAAGTCAGACAGAAAAAAACAAAGAACAGTATGACTTCACTCGTATGCGGAATATAAAACTGAAAGAAAAAAAGAGATAAGAAATGAACAAACAACCAACCAACCCATGGACATAATCAACAGTTCAATGTTTATTTGGGAATGGGTGATTTAGGGAGGGGAAAAAGGGTACAGGGTGTGGGAGGAAGGAGGGGAAGCTAATTATGAGGTGATGGAAAGTGACCTCACAATGGGTGGTGATCTTATTATACAATAAGTAAATAATGCACTATAGAATTGTATGCCTGAAACCTATATTATCCTTGCTAACAGATGTCACCCCAATAAGTCTAACAATAAAAATGAATTTTAAAATTTTTCTTCCAATATTTTAGAAGTAAAATATCCAACGAGTTTCATATAAGGCAGGCCTGATCAACCTGTGCCCAGGATGACTTTGAATGTAGCCCAATACAAATACTTATAATGTAATATTTTGTTGCATTTTTTTGTTATAGTTTAGGAGCTATTGTTAGTATTAGTGGATTTTATGTGTTACCCAAGACAATTCTATTTCCAATGTGGCCCAGGGAAGCCAAAGTTTTAGATACCTCTCATGTAAATGATTGTTCTTTAGTGAAAGTGATAATTCAAAACACCTGTTTAACTCAACACTTCTATTCTACTCAAAGTTCTGTTAGTCCTTTGCTTGGCAAATCTTAATTTTTCTTTTGCTTTTTCTTAGGAAAACTCTAAAAGATGACACACTTATTTTATTGAAATTTGATTCTTCACAGTAATAGTGCCAGATTTTAATTAAATTTGAAATTTGAAGTAAAGTTTGATGTTAAATGAAATCTGGCATCGTGATTGTTTTTATGTGTCCCACATGTTCTCAAGAAGGAACTGTAAATTTGTGCAGATGATAATGATAAGACAGCAAAAGAGTTAATACAAATAAACTTGAGGGGAATAGCAGGAACCAAGTTTATCTGAGCTTAGTTAGCTACAAATAAAAGAACTCATACGGCTACTGCTCTGTGTCCAGTGAGCATAATCTTGGAAAAGAAGCTTACCTGAGCTTGGCTAGCTGCAAGGAAAAGTTTACAGTGGCCCGATTCTACCTGTGATTTTTTACAGGTGACCACATCTTGATTTTGAAGAATTTTTATAAGAAGATCTAACCCAAAGTTCAGGGCAACTGTGTGCCTTCGACCCTGCTACATTAATCTGACATGCCCATATTTCTCTCTTGGAATAAAACTTTCCAACTTGGATTATCAGGTCCCTCATGAACTTTTCACATTCTGTCAATAGTCAGGGCCATCCAATAACCAGAAGGGAAGGCATTACATGACTAAATGTTGCTGGTTCCACAAATTAAATATAACCTTTTAATTTTGTTGATATTCATAAAAATCTCTTCAATGCTTGGAGGTTGGAGGGCAAGATGGTGAATGGAGAGGAGGTCCCTAAAGCCTCTCCCAGAAAACACAATAGACGGCACCCAGGATCCAAGAAAGAGGACTCTGAGTGACAAAAACAGCAGCTGAGATATGCATGTATTGCAAGTAAACACCTGAAATTTGTATAGAAGGAGGCGAATTGGAGATAGGGGAGGAACAAATACAGAGAGCAAAAGGACCCGATTGGGGGTGACTATCCAGGAGCAGTGCAGTCCTTGGGAGGGGGAGAGGACAAGAGGTGACAAGAGGAAAAGCCCTAGCAAAGTGGCAGAACAGTGGATGTCGTTGGGGAGCTGGGCTGGGGAGCTGTAATTTGGAGCGCCGTGTTGGGGACAGAGCTTGGGAGCCAGCCTGTGTAACTTTTGAGTGTTAGCAGGGCAGAATAAAGACATTGAACTGCAGAGACGACATTGTGGCTCTAGGATCTCTTTGGAAACACAACGCAGGCACGAACGGCTCCTGCGCAGGCCTGGGGTTCCTCGTCGCAGCCTGCAGTTCATGATTGTGGCCCACAGCGGGGGCTAGCCAGCTTCCAAGCGGACAGCGCACAACCCCTGTACTAGGCTTTAAGAGGTGGAAAAATATCCGCTGTTCATGGATAGGACGAATTAACATTGTTAAAATGATCATTCTGCCCAAAGCAATATACAGATTTAATGCAATACCCATTAAAATCCCACAATCTCATACTTTTGTGAAATAGACAAAAGAATTATTTGATTGATATGGAACCATAAAATACCTCAAATTGCCAAAGCAATACTACATAAAAGAACAAGGCTGGTGAATTACACTTCCTGACTTCAATTTATATTACAAAACATCAATATTGAAAACAGCATGATACTGGCAGAAAAACAGAAATATAGACCAATGGAACAGAACTAAAAACCCAGAAATAAACCCACAAATTTATGGACAAATAATTTTTCATAAGGGAGCATAAAACATACAATAGGGTAAAGACAGCCTCTTTAGTAGGTGAT
>PVJL010019952.1:0-12917 GCA_004026885.1 Lyroderma lyra
AGAAACTGATGAATACACAATCATAGTGGGGGACTTAAACACCCCACTAACAGCCATGGACAGATCATCCAAACAGAAAATAAATAAGGAAATAACAGCTCTAAATGACACATTACAGCAATTGGACATAATTGACATTTACAGGACACTTCATCCAGCAAAAAGAGACTACACCTTCTTTTCTAGTGCGCATGGAACATTCTCAAGGATAGACCACATGCTGGGACACAAAAGCAGCCTCAGCAAATTCAATAAATCAAAATCATACCAAGTATATTTTCAGACCACAAAGCTTTGAAATTGGAGATCAACTGTAAAAGAAAAGCAGAAAAAAAACACATATACATGTAGATTAAACAACTTATTAAAAAAGAACTATATAAAAGAAGAAATAAAAGATGAGATTTAAAAATATATATATATAGAAACTAATGACAATGAAAATACAACATATCAGAATTATTGGGACACAGCGAAAGTGGTAACAAGAGGGAAATTTATATCACTACAGGCCTATCTTAAGAAACAGGAAAAATCACAAGCAAACATCTTAGCATCCCATTTCAAAGAACTAGAAAAAGAAGAGCAGACAAAACCCAAAGTCAGCAGAAGGAAAGAAATAATAAAAATTAAAGCAGAGCTAAACCAATTAGAGAACAGAAAGACAATAGAAAAAATTAATATTACAAAGAGCTGGTTCTTTCAGAAAGTCAACAAAATTGATAAACCCCTGGCTAGACTAATCAAAGGACAAAAGGAAAGGACAGAAATATCCAAAATTAGAAATGAAAGGGGAGAAATTACCACTGATACCACAGAAATACAAAGAGTTATAAGAAAACATTATGAAGGACTTTATGCCATGAAATTTAACAACCTAGAAGAAATGGACAAGTTTCTAGAAACTTATAGCCTACCAAGACTGAACCAAGAAGAACTGGATAATCTAAATAGACTAATCAATAACAACATGATTGAAATGACTATCCATAATCTCCCTAAAGGCAAAAGCCCTGGACCAGATGGTTTCACCAACGAGTTCTACCAAGCATTCAAAGAAGAATTAATGCCTATCCTCCTCAGATTCTTCCAAAAAATTGAAGAGGAAGCAATACTTCCTAACTCATTCTATGAGGTCAACATTACCCTAATACCAAAGCCTGGCAAAGACAACAGAAAAAAAGAAAACTATAGACCAATATCTCTGATGGACACAGATGCAAAAATCCTAAACAAAATATTAGCAAATAGAATACAACAATGTATCAAAAACATCATACATCATGATCAAGTGGGATTCATCCCAGAAGCACAAGGATGGTTCAACATATGAAAATCAATGTGATACACCACATAAAATAGATAAAGACCATATGGTCATTTCAATTGATGCAAAAAAAACTTTCCACAAGGTACAACATCCATTTATGATCAAAACACTAAATAAAATAGGTATAGAAGGAGAGTATCTCAACATAGTAAAGGTCATCTATGACAAACGCTCAGTTAACATCATACTGAATGGTGAAAACCTGAAACCTATTCCCCTAAAATCAGGAACAAGGCAGGGATGCCCTCTGTCACCACTGCTATTTAATATAGTATTGGAAGTTCTAGCCACAGCAATCAGGCAAGAGAAAGGAATAAAAGTTATCCAATTGGGAAAGAAGAGGTCAAATTTTCACTATTTGTGTATGACATGATCCTTTATATAAAAAATTCCAAAGATTCCACCAGGAAACTATTAGAAACAATTAACAAATATAGTAAAGTCGCAGGATACAAAATCAATGTATAATGAAAATGGCAAAAGTTAATGGAAAAGAGAAAATTCTGAAAACAGAAAAGAAATGCAAATAGTAATTTATAAGGGCCTCCCATCTGACTTTCAGCAGATTTCTCATCAGAAACATTGCAGGCCACAAGAGAACATTCAACATGATAAAAACCAAGGATCTATAACGAAGAATAATGTATCAGCAAGGCTAGCATTCAAAATTAAAGGTAAAGAGTTTCTCAGATCAGAAAAACTAAAGGAGTTCATCACCATCAAACCAGTGCTGCAACGAATGTTAGAGGGACTTCTTTAAGATGGGAGGAGGGATTGGAAGAGTGAGTAAAATAAGGGGAAAGGATGGAGAAGTTAATTTGGTTGTTACAAGGCAATAATCAAGGAGATATAGAGTATAGCATGGGAATATAGTCAATGTTGCGGTAATTTTTGTGTGGTGTTAGATGGGTACTAGATTTGTTGGGGTGATGGAAGGAGAGCTGGAGAGGTGAGTAAAAGGGAAAAGAAATTAAGAAGTACAAATTCATAATCGCAGAACAGTTACAGAAATGTATAATCTAGCATGCAGTATATAGTCAACAACATTGTAATAACCATGTATGATGCCAAAGGGGTAGCCAGATGTATTGCAATGAAGATTTAGTAAGTCATATAAATGACTCATTACTGTGCTATACACCTGAAACCATGATAATCTTGTATGTCAAATGTAATTGAGTAATAAAAACTCTCAAAAGGAAAAAAAAATTAACTTTGCTGGTAATCAAAAAAGTTGTAATACACTAAATACCTAATCTTAGTGCACTGGTTAGGTAAATTATGGTACATCCATATGAATACCTATGTCATAATTATTAAAAATAATATAGAATAATGTTTCATGAGGTGGTAATTGCTATGGAAATAAGTTTGGTGAAAATTTGGTATGTTCTTCATTGTGTTTCTATTTTTTTAATAGTTTTTTCTGTTTCAATTACATTTGACATACTATATATTAGTTTTATGTATACAATGTGGTGATAAGACATTTATATAACTTATGAAGTCATCATTCTGATAAAGCTGATACCCATCTGACACCATACCTAGTCATTACAATATTGTTGACTGTACTTTACATCCTTGTGACTATTTTGTAACTATGAATTTGTACTTCTTAAACTTTTCTCCTTTTCACCCACCCTCCAGCCCTCCTCCCATCACTCCAAAAAATCTAGTACCCATCTGACGTCATACATAGCTATTGCAATATTATTGACTATATACTTTATGTTGTACCCTACATCCCCATACCTGCTTTGTAACAACTAATTTCTACTTCTTAATCTCTTCCCCTTATTTCACCCAGTCTCGTAGCCCTCCTCCCATCTGGCAACTATCCAAATGTTTTCTGTATGTATAAATTAGTTTTTGTTTTGTTTATTTTCTTATTTATATTCCAAATATAAGTGCAATCAACTTTTACCTGTCTTCTCTGATACTCCACTCAGCACAATACCCTTCATGTCTTTTGACTGGAGCTTTGAATCCATTTAAAGTGAAAGTAACTGTTGATAGGTATGTAGCTATTGCCATTTTATTATTTATCATTTAAGATGGACTTCTTTTCCATTTAACGAAGTCCCTCTAGCATTCCCTCTAATACTGGTTTGGTGGTGGTGAACTCCTTTAGCTTTTTCTTGTCTGGGAAGCTCTTACCTGTCCTTCAATTTTGAATGATAGGCTTGTCAGATGCAGCAATCCTGGTTGTAGATTCTTGCTTTTCATCAAACTGAATATTTTCTGTCAGTTCTTTCTGGCCTGCACATTTTCTGTTGAAAAATCAGCTGACAGTCTTATCAGAGCTCCTGTGTAAGTTACTAGTTGCCTTTCTCTTGCTGCTTTTAGGATTTTCTCTTTGTCTTTAACATTTGCTGTTTTAATTATAACATGACTTGGTGTGGGCTTGTTTGGGTTAATCTTGTTCCTGGGCTTGTATATTTCCTTTACCAGGTTAGAAAAGTTTTCAGTCATTATTTCTTCAAATAGGTTCTCAATCTCTGCTGCCTCTCTTCTTCTGGTAACCCTATAATGTTAATGTTCTTACACTTGATGTTGTGTCAAAGATCTCTTAAGGTATCCTAATTCTTTAAAATATTTTTTTTCTCTTTGCTGTTTCAATTGGGTGTTTTCTGCTACCTTTTATTCCCAATCACTGATTTGATTCTCTGGTTTATTTAGTCTGCTGATGATTCCTTCCAGTGCATTCTTCATTTCAGTTATTGTATGCTTTATTTCTGCTTGGTTCTTTTTTTTTCCTTTAATTTGCGGGGGCGGGGCATATGTGGGTAGTTCCCTGGCTGGAAATCGAACCCAGGCCGCAGGGCTGACAGCGCCAGTGCCGAAGCCCTAAGCCAATACAACCAGGGAACTCCCTGCTTGGTTCTTTTTAATGGTTTCTATGTCCTTTCTTATGCTTGCTATCTCTTTGTTTTGAGATCTTTGTGCATTCATCTTGTGTATATTTTTCTGGAATTTTCTGCTATTCTTTCTTTAGGAATATATTTCTTTTTTTCCTCATTTTGGATGTCTCTCTGTGTTTGTTTCTATGTATTAGGTAGATCTGCTATGTCTCCTAGTATTGCTGGGTAGTCTTATGTGTTAGGTGCCCTGTGGAGCTCTGGCAGTCTCCCTGGTTACCTGTGCTGGGTGCACCTGTGGATTCTGGTTTGGTGTCAGTGCTGTGCCTGGAGCTACAATAATGTAGCTCAATAATGTCTCAGATCAGTTGTTGCCCACCTGAGGCCTGCAGAATCCTCTGATAGCTTTCCAAGAAAGATTGCAATGTGGGCAGGGCTGGGTGCTTACTGGAGAAAGTGCCTCTCGCATTGGCAGAATTGAGTGGGGTGAGATTCCAGCGAGTCATCAGGGTGGAACCAGCGGAGCTTACCAGACCAATCAGTATCAGATTTGGCCCTGTGGGGAGATGGTGCAACAAAGAAAGAATGGCGCCAGCCTGCCAGCATTCTCGATGTGGCCTTTTTTTGTATCACTAGTTATAAAACTTCTGTTCAGCTAGAATTTAGATGATTCCCCAGGTTGGTTGTTCTGTAACATAGTTGTAACTTTAATGTGTTCACAGGATGAAATAGGCAGTGTTTATTTGCTCCTCCATCTTAGGCTTTCTCCTCATTAACTATTTTTGATTACTGATACTTATCTAGTATTGGGATAGATGCTGAAATACAAATTCACCAAAACCAATGAGTCTGGGGGCCATTGCTGGTCTGTGAATTGTTTATTATCATTCCACAATAAAATACATATAGAATATAAAAGTGAGTGTAAGCAATTAAACTGCTGCCTTATCTTGTCCCCAACTGATAATTGTAAAAAGAAAAAACAAAACAAAAAAGATGGGGACTTATGTCATGTTATTGGATTTGCTAAAAACAGTCTTAGTATTAGCTCTTCATGGACCAGACATTGAGTAGAGTGATTTCTATACTAGGATAGTTTTATATACTTTGTGTGGGTCACATGAAAACTTGTAAATGTTCTGGATACTCTCTCTAGGAACATGTGTATGTACAAAGACATAAAGAAGTTAATATAAAATGTCAGAGTATATATACTGATCCTCTTGTTTTTTGTTTTTTGGTTTTTTTTAATCCATGAGACAGAGGTAGAGAGAAGACATTTTGAGTAATTATGTCATCATTCGATAATACAACTACACTTATTTGTGAGTGTAAACTGGTATAGACAAAATATGGACCCCGTAACAGTCTACTTAGGGGATAAGTTGAAAGAAGTCACTTATTAATCACCATTCATCCAGGCAAATCAGAGTGCCCACATGTACCAAATTAAATTCTTGTCTTGGATCACTGCTGCAAAAATGGAAATTTGTCATTCTATTTTCATCCTTCAATCTCCAATATCATCCCCAGAACTTGTATCCTCTTCCCACATTAAGGAATGCCACATTCAAAGTCTTGTTAGGAACCAGAGGCCACTTTCCTCTAAAAAGAGGAAATTCCACACTCCTGTACATTCTTGCAGTTGGACATGGGATGAGGCTCCACAAGTGAGGTGACCACATGCTAGACTCTGACTTGCAACATGGTGACACAAGTGCTGGACTGGCAGAGTGCAATCAGCAGTAACAACATCCAATTGCCAAGAGCGGCAATGCTAGCAGCCCTAGCCTCAGGGTCCAGTGTCCAGTATGAGTGAATCAGTGGTGTGAACATTGACATCTGTGTCCAGCAGTGGGGTCAATGGTTCCTACGTGGGACCATACCTAGGATGGGTTGTGGATCTGATTCTGGCTATATAGCCTTATGCCTGTTTTGTGGCTTTCTCTGAAATAAAATGAGGCCTCAATACTCTCTCTCTTGTCTCTTAATAGATAGACAGATGGTGATAGATAGATTACAAACAAAGATGATAGATATGAGGTCTGACAATTAAGTTCAAGAAGTTGGAACTGCACAATTATGTTGGCAGCACTGTATAAACAACTCGATACAGTTTCATAATCTTGGTATATCTGTGTCCTACAGCTGTGTTTGTGTCAATGTGTGGTGGTATCTTGCTGAGTGGCACTCATTATTGCTCTTATACATTTTTGTGTGCCATCACAAGAATGTCAGAAGTTAAATCAGAGAAATGAACAAACATTAAATTTCTTATTAAACTTGGCAAGAGTGGAAGTGAAATCAGAGACATGTTATTCCAAGTTTATGGGATGATGCCACGAAGAATACCGCAGTGTACAAATGGATTAAATGTTTTTCTGAAGGGGAAGAAAGTGTCACTAATGAAGAGAGGTCAGGGTAGCTAGTAATAAGTAGAATTGATGAAAATATTGCAAATATTTGTCAAAATGTGTCAAAATTTTGGGTGAGCCTGGTGCAATCTGTCCTGCATGCTTGTTCTTTGGAACTGTAGTTGTTTATCTCTGTCTGCCTCTTCTCTTACCTAAGTGCAGGCCTCCACCCCATGGAAGATTTGATGGACATGGATATGAGCCCCTTAATGTCCCAGAACTATCTTTTTGGTTGTGAACTAAAGGCTGACAAAGATTATCACTTTATGGTGGCTAATGATGAAAATGAGCACCAATTATCTTTAAGAACAGTCAGTTTAGAGGCTGGTGCAAGGGATGAATTGCACATTGTTGAAGCAGAGGCAATGAATTATGAAGGCAGTCCATTTTAAGTAACACTGGTAATTTTGAAAATGTTTGTATAGCCAACAGTTTCCCTTGGGGGATTTGAAATAACACCACCTGTGGTCTTATGGTTAAAGTGTGGTTCAGTGCCTGTGCCTATTAGTGGACAGAACTTAGTAGCTATGGAGTAAGATTCAGTCAGAAGATGATGAGGAGAAGGATGTGAAACTCCTAAGTGTATCTGGAAACATTCTGCCCCTGGGAGTGATAGCAAGTTTCCACAGAGAAAAGTAAAACCCCATGCTGATGAAGAAGATGATGATGATGACAACAATGATAAAGATGATGAGGTGGAGAAGGATTATGATGATGAAGCTGAAGAAAAAGCTCCAAGAAGAAATCTGTATGAGATATTCCAGCCAAAAATGCACAAAAATCAAACCAGAATAGAAAAGACTCAAAACCATCAACACAAACATCAAACAAGAATTCTTCAAAAAACAGGAAAAAATTCATAAAATACCAAAGGACCTAGTTCTGTAGAAGACATTAAAGCAAAAGTGCAAGCAAGTATAGAAAAAGCTCATCGAACAATCCTGGGCACTGCTGGTAAATTAAGCCCAAAGATGGGGAGAGAGAAAAGGAGAGACAAATATAGCCCATAATGAGTATCATCAACAATCCACATGAAATCTTCTATTTTAATCTCAATCCCTTTTCCTGATTGGCCACCCACCCATGCCCCTTTCCAGGCTGGAAACAATCTCACTTTCTTTTGATTGTTGTGAACTTCATACTTTACTTTCTATTCACTTGTGCATTTACCTCACCTCTTTGACCATGTTTTAATCACCCTTGTATCTCCCTAGCTGCTCAATAAATATCTGAATAAAAAAAAAAAGAAATCATCAGCTGACTGTGAGAAGCATGGCAGACCAAGTAAACATTGATAGAGAAACAGTTAGGAAAATCTTAACTGAAAATCTTGGCATTTGAAAGATGTGTCCAAAAATGGTCCCAAAGGAGCTCACTGATGAACAAAAGCAAAGGAGAGTCCAAGTTTTCCAACACCTTTTGGAGAGGGAAGAGGATGTTTTGGGCCATGTTATCACTGGTGATGAAACCTGGGTATACCAATAAGATCCTGAAAAAAAATGTCAGAGTGTACAATAGAAATCAGCCAATTCTCCATGCAGCCAATGGATATCAGAGGAAATGTTCATTATGAATTTGTACCAACAAAGAAATAGTCAACGAAGTTTACGATTTGGAAGTGCTGAAAAGGCTGCATGAAAAAGTTAGAAGAAAACAACCTGAACTTTTCACCAACAACTCATGGCTCTTGTATCAAGAAAACGTATCAGCTCATACGGCACTGTCTGTGAGGGAGTACTTAGACAATAAACAAGTAACTGTCTGGAACCCCCTCCCTACTCCCTGATCTGGTCCCCAAAAACTTTTTTCTTTACCTGAAGATAAAGGAAACATTGAAAAGACATTTTGATGACATTCAGGACATCAAGGGTAATATGACGATAATTCTGATGGCCGTTCCAAAAAAAAAAAAGTTCCAAAGTTGCTTTGAAGGGTGGACTAGGCACTGGCATCGGTGCATAGCTTCCCAAGGGGAGTACTTTGAAGGTGACCATAGTGATATTCAGTAATGAGGTATGTAGCACTTTTTCTAGGATGAGTTTGCAAACTTAATTTTCAGACCTCATAGATGATAGATAGATTGATTGATCAATTGATCTTTCTTTAGTTTCAATTAGAACTGTTTGGAAACCTTTGTTTGCACCAAGAAGTGAATGAGATAGTCATATAGGGAATAGTTTCAGACAGCAAAATTCAGAGGTACTTTCCCCCAGAATCACTGAGATATAATTGGCATATAACATTGTACAAGTTTGTGTATAATGTTGATTTGATACACTTACAAATTGCAAAATGGTCACCACCATAGCATTAGTTAGCACATCATCATATCACATAATTACCATTTCTTTTTTGTGGTGAGAATATTTAACACCTACTGTCTTAGCAATTGAGAGCTTTTCTTTATGCTGAACTGAACACTACTTCCTAAATCTTCCACAAAACAACATGTATCTCCCAGCATATGTCGTACTTTTTTCCTTCTAAGAAGAAAACACTTAAATGTGCATTTAAAACCTTTCTTTACTCTCAGTTAGGCTGACCATATATACCATTTGAAGTGGGATAGTACCATTGTTTTCTTTTCAGTTTAAAATGGTATATCCGGGTGCTGTCACTGAGTTAGAGGCTCCCAGTCTCGCTTAGCCCCCAGGATAGCTTCTGGGCTTGTTGGAAATCCTCAGGCCTCTCCCAGACTCACTACTTTGAAATGTTGGGTATAATAATACCAGGAAGTGCTTATGTGACAAGCCAGCAGGTGAGGCTGACACACAGCCCTGTGGGAACCAGGTTACGTTCCTGCTACTAAAAGTGTGGTCAGAAGACCTGGTCATAAATTCAGAATGTCACGCTCTGCCCCAGGCTTTCTGAGTCTTAACAAAATGTTCAGGGGATTCCCATGCACAGGACAGGATAGAACTCCTGGTCCGTGTGCCTTCTAGATGCCGGGCCAGAACTGTGCCACCTTTTCTGTGTGTGGTCTGATCAGATCACAGCACTGGGATCCCGGGTTTAGTCCTGCTCCTTCCTCTTCTATAGCCATCACTCCTTGGTGACCTCATCTGTGCTCAAGGCTTTAAATATGGCATTACCTCTGAAGTCTATTTCTCCAGCCCAGACATTTCATCTATAATCCAGTCATACATCCAACTGCTAACCTCACTTGCATTTTTAATATCTCAGTTACAACTTTCCTAAATTGGATGCCTATGAGGCTGCTTCCTCAAATGTGCTTCTTCTGGAAACTTCCCCATTCCCACAAAAGGCACTCCATATTTCTACATGCATGCTGAAGTTCTGGGTGTCCTCCTTAATTCCTCCTCATAACCCATTTGGAAATGCTGTAAAGTCCACCTTTACACATACCCAGAATCCAGTCACTTCCTGCTATTTTCTCTTCTCACACCCCACACAAAGCAGCCATCTCTGCCCTGGGTCACTGCACTACTTTCCCAATTTTCTCAGCTGATCGCTCTCCCCTCACCGCTTGATTCAGTTCTCAGCACAGCAGCCAGACTGATGCTTCTAAAGAGAAGTCATACCAGTTTGATCTTTTGTTCGAAACTCTTCTAGCTCTACATCTTCCTCAGAGAAAAGGCAAACACCTTCCAGGTAAACCCTTGGGGCCTACATGATCCAGTCAGACATCTGATCTCATGTCATCCCCTCTCTGCTGCAGCCACACCGGCCTTCTCACTGTCCATGAACACAGACAGGCTCCTCCCCTCGTGCATTTGCACTGGCCGTTCCCCACGTGGAAATAACTTTCTCTGACAGGCTCTCAGACAATTCATGTCCTTCAATGTTTCCTTGAAAGTCATCTTCTCAATGAGGCCCACACTGACCACCCTGTAAAATAGTCATCTTCCCTGTCCCCCTTCCTTTACACTCTGGGTCAGCTTTCTCAAAGCACTCACCAACTTCCAACCTAAGTACTTCCCTCATTTCTGTGCTTATACAGTATGGTCCGTGTCCTCACCACTAGTACATGTGTCCCACAAGGCCAGCAAATTTTGCCGTTTTAGTTCACTGACGTTTCTTAGGTGTAAAAATAATGTATCATACACCTGGCACACAACCAATATCAGTGAATGATCAGTGAACAGCACCTCCCTATACTACAGACAGTTATCTTTATTGATGAAGCCTCAGACCAAATGCTGTTTTGTGGCAGCTACAGCACAATGTCCACTCACATTGTCATCGATGCCACCTGTACTTCTCTCACAGTGCTGCTGTCCTCACCATCTCCCATCTCTTTCTCCCAACCTCCAGAATCTGGTTCTTTAAAAATTTTAGGGAAAATATGGAAAAAATTATGCAGGGAACAGCCTTAGGAGGAGAGCAAGAGCTAGATGCATCAAAAAAATTCATCTGTCACTACCACAAGAGACTATATAGGGGCTGCCCTGGGCCTGGTGGTGACGATGACAGGCAAAAGGACTCCTGCTATTAGATACAAGGGACATCCAGAGGAGAATGAGACCAGGACTCTAAATGTGAAAAAGAATAGCCATGATCCAAAAAGAAAAACAGAAGCAAAATTTACATACCCAGAAAATGGAGGCTGAGGGCCAGACCCGGGCCTGAGCCCAGGCTGACACAGTCACACGAAGCCCTCACTGACAAGCAAGACCTGGGTGATGTTCGAGTCCCTATGATCACAGGTTGTAGCGGCACCAGGTTCTCCTGAAGGGACAAGGACAAAGGAGCAGAGAGGTGACCCAGCTGAAGAGTAACCATATCAAGACCCACGATGCACTGAGCACCAACTGGGCACAGGCTCCGACCACGCTTGGTCCTCACAGCCTCTCCTGTCCCCACTTGCAACAGACTCATGAAAAACATGCACATTTTAGAAGGTTCTCAGTGCTTCACTTTATTTCCTGTTTTGAACTTTAGAAATCTCCTTTATTAACCCGCTCCCATATGAGGAGAATTAGAAAGGACAAATTTATATCTGGATTCTTATTTCCATAAGGCACTAAGAAGTTCAGCTCAGTGAAACACGAAGTAAAGACAGAGACGGGGACAGCCCGGCCTCTGCTGGAGCAGGACGGTGGGTCAGGGAGGAGACTCAGGGCAGTGTGGGGAGGGGCGTGGTGGGCAGGGGCGGCCAGTCTCCCACCTCCTCACATTATGCTGATAGGAACATATCAGAACCAGCCAATGAATCGAACAGCCTGAGGGGGGGAGTGAGGATTAATGAAAAGAGACAGAGAAGAGAGTTACCGGGAGGACTCCAGTAAATACTGAAGCCCCGAGTTTATTTTCCACCACCAATATATACATGCAGGGTATGTGCGACACAGCAGGAAGAATATGCATTACCTCATTGGAAAGCAGATCATTAACCATTTACCAGAAATCTAAAGGTCAGAGAGAACTCAGGGGGACAGTTTCCCAGGACAATTTTTTCCATTACCCAGATAGTTACCTTTCTTTTGTGTCTCAAGGAACTGGCCATTCTCTCCACATACCTCAGTAAGTAGTAAGCACCCTCCAGGTGCAGAAAGGAACAATACAAGGAGCACAACAAGTTATGCTTCACTAAAGCCAGCCTGCATGGCTCCCAACATCTCCCCCTTTTTTATTTATTAAAGCACACCTCTGACCCCAGGTGGCAGCGAGAGACAGTGCCTGTCTTAGGCGTTTCCCTTGTAAGTAATAACCTTACCCATCCATCATTGGCATTTCATCATCTTACGATGAAACCCTGTCTTAGGTTGGTTACTCCCAGGGAAATCTTACCCGTCCTTGACTATCCTGCCTTCGCTAAGTCTGGGGGGAGTGGAGCGAAATGAAACAGGCAGCCAAACTTAAGGCATTTACCTAAGCTTAATCTCATGGATGTTGGCTTGAATATCCATCATTCTTTTGATGAAACATTTAATGAGGATGGGGAGTAGGCATAGAACCACGCAGACACAGAGGCCTAATGCAAGAAATGCCAAAACAGAATGGGTAATATTTGGCATAGAGGGCGAGGAGTTTCTCATCATCTCAACAAATTTAGAGGCAGCTTGAGCTGCATCAAATTTTAAGGGTTCAGCTTCTCTCATATTTTTTATCTCATCATGAAGCTGAAGCATATCTAAAGTCAGATTAGCATCATGCCATATTCCTTGAAGATGTAAACGAACTCTATTCCAATCATGTTGACTATTATTATATATCTTAGGGGTAACACATATCCAGTGATATTCAGCATGACATACCAAATGAGATCTGACCTTTATACCTTGAATTTTGTCTCCCAAATATTGAACCATATCATATAAAGCATTCACTTTTTGTTCTAACTTTACATCT
>PVJL010019953.1:0-12901 GCA_004026885.1 Lyroderma lyra
TATATATATATATATACACACACATACATACATATGCCAAGATTATGGTCCCATAACCCAATTAGTGTCATTTGGTGGTGGTCCAAGTGCTTCCCCTGCACGAGTTTTAATTTGGGGATCCCCGGAGGCTGCACTCCACATCTGTAGCGGGCCTGTTCTTCCTCTTCCCTTATTTGCTCGAGGTTTATAGGAGGATTAGCTGTGTGGTCTGGGAGGCGGCTGCTTCTCTTTCATCCGCAGTGCTCTCGAGCCGCCAAGGAGCCTTTTACTTTTCATCAAGCCCTGGCACCTGGAGGGCGGGCAGCCGGGGCGACTGGAATGAATCAGTGGCTGCCCTGCGGGCCCCGAGGGGCGCGGCCCTGCAGGAGTGGGGGAGGGGAGGACGGGCGGAAGGCTGCTGCGCCACCCCGCGCGGCTGGGGCCAGGTTGGGACCCCGGGCGCGGAGCGCGGAGCGCCCCCCTTCCCGCCGCCCCGCCCCCACTCCCTGGCTGGCGAGGACTGGCGAGGGCTCGGGGCGCTCATTGTGCAGGCAGCTGGCACCAGCTGGGAAGGGGAATTAGCATAACAAAGAGCCGGAGCGAGCGCCGCGCGGCCCGGCGGGGGCTCTGCCGAGCGCCCCGGGCGCGGAGGAGCCGCGCTGTCACCCGCAGCAGCGCGCCTGGGGCCGCCCGGCCCAGGGTCCTCCGAGTGGCAGGGCCCTGCCCCGCCGCGGGTCAGCGGGGGTCCTGGCCACCGGGCTGGCCTGGAGAGATCAGGGGGTGTGGGGGTGTGAGTGTGGGTGACAGCGTGAACGGGTGAGTGTGGGTCCTTCGAGTGCGCGCGCGCGTGTGCAGGGACGTGCGTGTGACTGTCCGTGGACATGTGAGTGTGGTGCGAAAGGGCCACCTGCAGACGGGAGGGGACGCACTCGGTCCCTTCCCTCCCGCCCGCCCCAGGCCTCTTTGTTCATTTCTTCCTCCAGATCCGGGGAGGAATCGCCGGCTCCCCACTCCGGCCGCCCCGCACAAGGCCCTGGGGGCCTAACCCGGGCGCCCGGCCTCTGACCCCGCGCAAGCGGCCGGCGAGCCTGGCCGACCCTGGCCGAGGTCAAGTGCGCAGTCCTCGGACACGAGCGCCGGTGTCAGGCTACTTCCCTTCCGTGACTGCATAGAATCCCGGCAGCAGCCGGGGGGGACGGACACTGGGGAAACTAAGGCTGTTGAGCGTTACAAGAGATCACACAGCTGGTGGTGCGGCCGACGGAATTGGAACCCGGGGAGGTGGGACTCGACGTTCTTGCCACTGTAACGTTTTAAAATGCAAAAACACCACTTTTGGATGCGCTGCCAGACCCCAAGCTGTCCAGGTCCCCGGAAGGGCTGTGGGGAGGAGGGGTCAGGGCGCAGCTGGCCCGACCCACGGCTCCGAGGTGAGCCGTCCGTCTCCCCGCCCCCGCCGCTGGAATTGCACAAAGGTCCCGACTCCCGACTCCTGCCCCCGGCCCCCTCCCGACAGGGACGGAGGGTGACAGCACGGGCCGTTCGCCGTCACCCGGGAGCTGTTGGCAGCTGCGCAGCCGTGGGCAGAGTCGGCCGGGGACTTGGGGACCCGGAGGCCCGGGAGGCGGCACTTCCGCCCCTCGGGCCCAGCGCCTGGGTCCCGCCTCGCCGCCCCGCGCCGGCTTCTCCCCAGCGGGAGCCGGGCGTCTGGGAGGCTCCGCACGCTTTCCCCACCGCGGTGCCTTGCTTTGGCTGCCTGCTCAGCCCTCCGGGAGGAGGAGGAAACGGGGACTAAAATGAGCTGCAGGGCTCTACCAGCCCCAGCGGCCTGATTACCCAGAGGTGTGCGTCTCCGTGGTGCAGGCCTTGGCTTCGCCCAGCTTCGGAGGGGCAGGGGTCTCGGAGGCCGCCCACCCACCCTTCTCACCGTCTGAAGACAGACCCAGGGAGGCGACGTGAGCCTCGAGGTAGCGTACCCCTCTACCTGCCGGTTCAGTGCCACTCTGCACCAGGCTGTTGGATGGGCAAACTCCAGTGTTTCGTTGTGGGGGGCATGTTCTACAGCAAGAACCCCAGGACTGAGTGAGGGAGCAGTCCTGCGAATGCCCCCAGTGTCTGTCCTGGAGGGGGCCCCCAGGTCCCCAGCAGATTGCCACCTCATCTGAGTTGAGGAATGGGGCTGGTGAACGGCTGGCCCCGGGGCTGGAGGTGGCTGCTGTTATTATTATTAAGAGTTCGGAATTCTCCTAGGTTCTAACAACTGTGTTCATTCTCGGCAAATGGTTTCTTAATAATCATTTTAATTAGCAAAAAGGCTGTCTTATTAAAGCTAATTAAAGGCAATTTGGGAACCTTATTTTCATACAATCATAAAATTAGAGAAACAAGAGGCTGGAGAAATGGGGAACTCTCAGCCTTTCTACAGAGGGGGCAGGGGGAAGCCAGGCCTGCAGGGTAGGAGTGCCCAGTGGGCGCACTGGCATCCCCCACTGGGGTGCAGCCTCATACCATGCTGGGGGCAGCTGCAGGCAGGCTCCTCTGTTCATGTTCTCCAACTGGGGTCTCAGAATTACCGGAACTTCTCCCTCTGCTCCCACAGATGGCCAGTGCCCTCCGTTAAGTTATCTTAACATTGACAATGCAGCCTTGACCTCACTCCTTCCCAGAAGCCCCCTCGGGCCCCAGGCATCCCTCCCACCCACTCTGTGGCTGCTTTCCTTCCTTCGTGTTTCTTTCTCCATCTCCTCAGCCTGACTTTCAATGCCCGCTGGGACCTCAGCCCAGGCTTCGGCCGTGTCCCACCCTTTGTCCCTGGAGGGGAGCTGCCCCTCCCACCAGGTCTGTCCTCTCAGTGTCCTCTGCTGATGGCCCACTCCTTCCTGTCACCGCCGCTTCCCCCTCAGCCTGGGATAACTTCTGCCTGTCTCCACCGGTGCGAAGAGTAACTTCCCCTCAAGGTCAAGTCAAGGTCCGCATTTGTATGAAGCTCCTGCTACACACCTGCGCCATGATAGAGAAAACGAAATCCTCCCCCTTTTATAGTGACTTTTCAACCTGAATCATAGATGTATATTTTTGGTTTTAGCATTTTTCGTTTGTTTGTGTTAGGCATTATAAAGGAGACATTCGACACAGATGTTGGAGTCCGAGACCTTGGTAACAATCCTGGCTTCCCGTGGTTTTGTGACCTGGGAGCAGTGGGTTATGGGTACGTACTTACTGTAGCTGTCTCATGCCTATGACTTGAGTTCCCCGAGCTCCGGTTTCTTTGTGAGTAAAATGAGGCCGACGACAACACTACCTGCTCACTGGGTTGTTGGGCTGTGTAAGCAGATGATGCATGTCAGTCGTTGTGCACAACGCAGGCGTGTAAGACTAATAGCCCTGTGGTCATTGTCCTTGTTGACGTGGGGGACAACTCGGGGGGGTATGAGCACGTCCACCAGGAAGACAGACCCCACGGTCAGAGGGATTCCCTGGTTGCCCGCACTGCCCCTGCCAGCCTCATTCTAGGCATTTCCGTGCCTCTGTGGTTTGCCGTTCCTCCCTCCCTTCCAGGGTCCCTTTCAAACCCCGGGACGACGACCCTTCTCTGGGATCCACGGGACAGTGGCTGACGGGCACACGCGGACCCGGGTTCCTGCTTTCTGTTTCTCAGCCTCCATCCTCGGCACCCCTCCTGCAAGTGCACGCGTCTGGCAGGGCTCTAACGTTGAAGCACGCTCCCCAGTGAACCCCACCACGACACCAGGAATTCCGGCCTGTCCTTGCAAACGCCGGTGGGGGCGTATACAGAATTTTCCCAGCAGGCCCTGTGCCTGTCCGTGCCTGTCACCAAGGCCACGAGTGAGCAGCCCTGTCTCCTCCCGTCCACCCCTGAGCATCCCCTGGATGACGCTTTCACCACAGCAGAGCTGACCGTAGGGGAAAGAAATGAGCAGTGACATCCTGGTGTGCCTCGTCTCAAAGTAACTGTGTAAGTGAGGGACCTCTGCCTTGAGATTAACTGTCGTCACAGACCTTCTGTTTATTAGCGTCTACCCATCAGAAGGAAATGCAAGCCGATGACATTTCTGATTCCGAGAAGGAGCACACGTTGCCTCCCAGGGGTGGGAGTGGCACACAAACGCGCAGCGGCCCGAACATCAGACGCAGCGCCTGTCTGCTTCATCCCGGCCCTGAGCTTCCGAGGGGGCTGGGACTTCCCCGACATGGATGATTAAAGCTCCATGCGACACAGCCGTGGCTGTGTTTGCAAGGGGATGGAGGAAACCTCGCAGGACCCCTGGGGCAGGACACAACACTGCTCCTCAGAAAATTCCCTTTAAAAAAGTTGTCACGAAACCCAATTAACCAGCTGGAAGGCCAGCGTGGGCAGCCCTCCTCGGGGTTAATAAATAATAGAACATGCCCTGTGTTGGAAGGGTAGCTCTCTCCTCTGAGCTCGGAGGCTGTGACAAGCCCTGCTGGCAGGAAGAAACAGGTACCACCCCCCTGTCCCTGAAACCTCCGTGGGTCCAGCACGGAAGGTCCCCTGGCTAGGTGCCCCAGCGTCCCCGGGGGCATGTTCTCCCTCTCCTCCACCACCACGAGCTGCAAAGTCGCCTGCCCAGTCCTGAGAGTGGGGGAACCAGGGAGTACAGCCCTGGAGTGGGTGTCAGGGCGTCTGGTTCTAGTTCCAGATCAGAGAAGCGCCTATTCCCAGCTCAAGTTCCTGCTGAGGACGGTGGCGCCCGTCACTGGTCCCCCTGCAAAGCCGACGGCCCTGCGTGGGCGTTTCAGTTGCCTTTGCGCAGCCGGCACGGTTGTGTGATGTTCAATGTTCTAACATCCACACAACCAGGGGATGTTCATTTTGATAATATAATACATGTCATTCAACCCCGTATAGACAATATCATCATCTCCACAGGTCCTCAACATACAGCTACGATGAGGTATTTTGCTAGTCTTCGAAATCTGGGGTGCATTTTGTGCTTACAACACTGTCACTTAGGACAAGACGCGTTTCAAGTGCTCAGTAGCCACAGGCGGCCGATGGCTACCGTACTGGACGGTGTAGTCCTGGACCCTCGGCCAGGCCAAGACGGCTGTGAGTCTAATCCTGGGTCCCCTTGAGTCCTCGGACCCGGAGCAGCCCCCTGCGCCCTCACAACCACACCCCTGCTCCTCCCTGCCCGCTAGGCACCTTGCTTTCTGGGGACTCTCAGGCCCAGCCCTCTAGTTCAAGGCCATGGGACCCCAGAAAGTCATTGAAAGCTGCTACCATTTCCAGTGATCGCTCAGTAAAACTCCCAGGGACCCGAAGGTCTACATCTTGGGGGCGGCCTGGCTCTGTTCCACCCCCTCCCTCCTCGCCGCAGCCCCGCACCCCAGGGCGGGATGTCCTGGAGTGAGCAGAGCCAGGACGGGGCAGGTTTCCAGGGTGGAGCAGAGACGTCCGTAATCCTCTCTGCTACCGGAGAGCGAGGATGTGGTCTGCAAGTCGGGTCTTGCCCGCAGAACACTGGCAGGAGGGCCAGGTGCTCGCCCGAGTCCCCACCGGACCCGCCACGCCCCTGCTTTGATGTCGTGTCTCGGAACCACCGTGCAGGCCAGGTCAGGCTCGTGACAGACAGGCACAGCCCTCCCAGGCGAGCGTGACTGGGTGTAAGGTCAAAGTGGATGCATAGCCACGACTGTCCCCGAGGGCAGGGCCTGGGAGTGTGGATGGAGGAGAATGCTGAGGGAAGTCAGGTTCAAGGGCTGGGGCTGTGGGACATGGTGCTGCCCCAGGGAGGCCCATGGGTGGGAAGAGGGTGACCACCTGTCGGTGAGAGAACGTGGGGGAGGGGGGCAGTTCTCATGCCAGGAACTCTGAGTTCTGGCTTTATGTCACCCCCCTCCCCCAGATGTTAGAAAAGGGCAACGGAGTCTGGCTGGCTGATCGCCCCTGTTGGAAGCTCACAGACCCTCTTACCTCTCTTCAGGCAGAAGGCTCCGAGCGAGCCCGTGAGGTTGGGGAGGCGGCCCTCAGCGCCCTTCTTCCGCCGATGAGAAAACGTGGCTTGACAAGTGGAAGGCCCACGCGAGGGGCTGAGGCACGAGGAACGGGCACGACGAGCCTTTCTAGCACCAACCCCTCCGCAGTCATCGCCCGCGGGGATGGCGCCAGGGCAGGCCTTCCTGTAACCCGAGGCTTTTCGCTCCCTTTGGGTGTCTGGACAAAAGTGCCACCTGACTCCTGACTTCTGAGGGACAGTGTGAGGGTGCAGGCACAGGGGACACGACAGGGCTCCAGAAATGGGGCAGGGGGAGGGGAGGGAGGACGGAGGGAAGCCAGCGGATTAGACCCAAGTTGAAAGATGGGGTTGGGTGTTGGGGAGAGCCTCGTTTCTCCCCCTGGGGCTAAATTCCTCCCAGGGTGGGCTGCTCTCTCCCACTCTCTATAACAAAGGGATTCTCAAACTTTGCGTCCCCCTGCCGCCCCTCCATCCTCTGAACTGATCAGCGAGACAAAATAGCTGGAAGCTTCTCCATCTGGTTTCAGCATAAAGGGATTGATGAGGGCTGGTGGGAGGACTGACTTCTGGGCTGAGTTTCTGACCGGAGCCACACCACAGCTCTAGCTGCCAGGGGTGCTGTGCCTCTGTCCCCACCAGGAAGCTGCTAGCTCCAGCCCACCCTGCTGTGAGCTGGTGCTGCCAATGGGGTGTCCCTTGCCAGGCCCCCTGGCCCCAGGTAATTCTGCTCCCTGCCCAAAGTGCTCTGACTGGTAGAACTTAGGACACCTACTGCCTTGGGCAGCAAGGAAAATTGGAAAATGTGGGTCTTTTCATTTTGTTTTACTTTGCCTTGAGAAGGTGGGATGTACACGCTGAAGATCTATGAAAATATTGAGAGGGTGTCTGAAAGATTTGGGCAACAGTGAATCACGTAGGTCTATGACAGTGCTCCTGGGATGGTGGGGACAGTTTCAAGAAGTTGCTACAAGAACTAGGTTTGTGGAGGCCTTTCACTGTCATTTAAATAACTTTTGAAGATTCATGAGACTTCTGCATTATACGTGCACACATCTCCCTCTCTCTAGATGTCGATGCATGTCTACACAGATGCACACATACCCGATTCTCTGAGGACACACACACTACATTTGCACATGCTTTACTTAGCGAAGCAATCATGTTTCTCCCAAAATCTTTGAGTAGAACTGAGGCACCGAGGAGGCTACTGGAAGCGAATCCTTCGGTTTCTTGAAACTTTAGCTGCGCGCACACACCCAGGTCCCTAGGAAGGGGTGGGTGTGAAATGTCTTGTTTTATCTGGAACGGGCCTGAGTTTTGCCTGGGGGCCCAGCCTAATTATTAATAGCACTCCCTTCTCTCTCCAAAGTGCCCCCTGACGGGTCTCTCTGGCCTCTAGGATGTGCTGACAGAGATGTCGTGGCAGCCGGGCCCACGGATCGCAGTGGCTGGCTGCGACTTTCTCAGGGGGTGGGGGATCTTGGCAGGCCGTTGACTTGTTCTTTATTCTCATACTATACCTGCTGTTGGACCCTCGAGTCCTGCCACACCACCTCCCCGGGCCATACTCGGCCCTCTGTGGCCATGGGTTCCCAAGTCCTGTCTCCTAAGAGCTAGGAATGTGCAACACACAGACTCCCATGCGGGCTGCTGTCCGGCTGTCCTTCCCCAGCTGCGGCCAGCCTTGCTCAGACCTGCCCTCCTCAAGGAGCCACTCCTAACCCCACCCCGCTGCAACTCTAAGTTCTGGGGTAAACCACGTCCTCGCTTTGCACAAGATTCCCTGGAGCCACTTCTCATGCTAACTTTGTACAAGTCAGGTATCTGTTTCTTTTACTACAGCCCTGCCTTCCTCATCAGACTAGAGACCTCAGGGTCAGGGGCTATCTATTAAGGATCCCGAAGTGCAGCGATCAGGTCTCCCCCATCCAGCTGGGGTTCCCTAGGGGCCGGGAACTCTCTCCACAATCACGTAGGGGCTCCCAAGGACAGGAGTTAATCAGGAAGCCAGATTGCATCTCCTCCTCGCCACTGCCTTTGTCTTTTGTATCCACAGTCACCTCCCAAGGTTCAAGGGCAGAGACAGGTCTGCGGTCCATTCTTCTAACTCCCCACCCGCTTGGGCTGGGTGGGGGGGGCCAGACTTGTCCCCGCTACTCCCCACCCCCAAAGCGGCTCCGATGTTGCCAGCCCGCCCAGGCTCCCGGCTGCAGAGTGGACTCCGTGCTTAATGAAGCGCTCGCTCCATCTGCGGTCTGGCCCTCCTAGCAGCTCCAGCTGCCTGGGGCCTGGCTGTGGGGGGAAGCAGTAAAGAGGTTCCCTCATCCCTGGCCCCCACCGCCCATCCACACACCAGGGATCCACTCGCCCACAGCCAGCCCTACCCCACCCATTTGGGGCTAATGTGATGCAGACCCCACCGCCGAGCCGGCCCGACAGGGCTGACCTATTTCATTAAACAGCAGCTTCCAAAAATGCAGGCTCTGCGCGAAGGCCCTGCCCCTGGCCACAAAGACAGACTCCGGCTGTCTCTGGCCAGCTCAGACTTTGGCACCCTTCTCGGGCCCCGACTTTCTTCCCTCCCTCCCCCGCTCCCGCCCGCTCCTCCTTTTTCCAACATCTGTGTCCAGAAAGGAAGAAAGCCTGTTTGGCCTGGCCTCCTTCCATCTGCCATTTTTCCCCTCTTTCGAACGTCTTGTCTAAAGCAGAGTCGTTACATAAACATTCCACCTCTTTCCATAAATTGACCACAGTTTCTGAACAATAGGGTTACTGTGAAGGGGAAGAGGGAGCCCAGGGCCACACCCCACCGGCTTGGGTCCCCCCACCGCCCCACCAGACAGAACCAGAGACGTATTCTTTGAAAGAACCAAAGAGGAAATCCAGAAATCTTCAGGCGAGACCTTTCTGCGGTGCTCGGAACGGTTTCTTCGCCAACCGACCCCCCACCCCTGGCCTGACCACCCCCCCCCCCGGTCGGCGTGCACCCCCCGTCCCGAGGGCAGAGTGCGTGGACGAGGGATGGGTGGTGGCCGGGCTGTGTGTGTGTGTGTGTGATTTGGGCATGATTTTGGGAGGCACACCCTGAAGATTTTGTTGCCTTTTTCTTTAAATAGAAACAGCTGGACCTCGCTAATTCAGACCAGTTGGAGAAAAGTCCAGAGGGCCGTGTTCAAACTTAGGTCTTCTTTCTCCCAAGGTCAGCCTGTGACTGGCACCCGCCGGACCACGGTGGCGGATGCGGCCGGCCAGCCCTGCGTCATGGACAGGCGAAGAGCATCATTAGCATTATTTTTTCATTCCTAATTAAATGTGAGGCTACTTGGGGTGTGAAAACAATCTGTTCTTAGGAGGTCAGACATTGTCCACATGAGGAGCATGCCTCACTGACTTACCAAACTGCCCTCTTCGCCAGCCTGTGTGTTCTTTAAGGACAAGTTCCATATCTTCATCAACTTGCTATCCAGTGCCTACTGTGCCCCTAGTACTTAGTAAGTGTGCAAAGTGCATGTGGACGGATGGATGGACGGGCGGGCGGGCAGACAGACAGAGGGACGAATAGAATCAGCGATGGGTGGAGAAGGGGAGGGACGGAGGGAGGGGGAGAGGGAGGGATGGATGGGTAGGTGGACAGATGGATGGACAAATAGGGGGGTGTATGGATGGGCGCATTAGTGAATGGATGGATGTGTGGGTGGGTGGCTGGATTGAGGAAGGAAGTATGAATAGATGATGAAACAAATGAGGTGGAAATGGGGGGATAGGCAACAGCCTTGGTAGGAAAGTTTAAAGGAAACTTCTAGTAGCCTCAGCCTGGTAGGTGGGAGAAGTAGCAGAGATCTGTGTCAGAGCAGGAGCTGACACACAGCACTCCCATCAGCTCCCACAGCGAGTGGCAGGAGGTGGTGACAGCAGCGGTGGCAGGGGATGTGGCCGCAGTAACGAGTGACTGTCGAGATCTCATGTAAAGTAGAGGTAAGGGGGTGGGATGGGAGCGGGTTGGTGGGAAGGTGTGCTCTCACGGATGTGGCTGTGAGCAGGTGCGAGGCGGGAGGCAGGTGTGGGTATGAAGGGGGGAAGACATCGGTCTGCCATGAGCAAGCGAAGTGCAGAGCATTGCTCATCACTCACGGCGCTTTTGGCTGTGAGTAACAGAAAGTTGAGTTGGCTCATCCCAGTGGTTCTCAACCGGGAATTTTATCCCCAGGGGACGTTGTGTGACATTTGGAGACATTTTCAGTTGTCATAACTGGGATGGGGAAGGTGACACTGGTATCTAGAGGGTAGGGGCCTGGAATGCTGCTCCGTATCTTACAATGCAAAGGCCAACTGCCCACAACATAGAATTATGTGGCCCGAAATGTTAGTAGTTGTGGAGAAACCCTGGAACAATCGGTTGTCCCATAGTGCAGGCAGTTCCGGTGCTATGTTAGCTGCTCACTGAGGAGCTGTGTTCTCTCCATCGGTGGGCTTTGCTTTGGCCATTGAAGGGGTCCGTGTTCCCCCAGAGCCACAAGAGACCATGGTGACTCCCCCCACCACATCTTCACCCAGGTGCATCTGCCTGCCCCATTTTCAAACTCAACTCCACTTCCTGTGTCACCCGCCTGGTGTCCCATGCTTACTGCTCATCCATCCCGGGCAGGGATTGAGCTCCTTTAGCCCCACCCTCACACAGGTGCTGGGGCCTGAGACCTGAAGGAAATGTCTGTTCTGTTAGAGAGGAAATGCGTCTCCTGGAGAGGGGACAGGGTGATGTGCAGTTCGTGATAAAAGCTTCCTGGCTTGTGGGCTCATAAAACTGGGAAATGCGCTCCTGGCCCTCAAGCTTGGAGCCTGGTTGCTCAGTGATCCACTGTGGATCCATTCCCTAAGCAACAGATACTATGAATCTCGCCTTCTCACCCTGCTGGGGGTGGGGGGCCGCAAAGTGATTGCTTGCTGGCCGGGGGCTTTTGGTCTTGGAAGGGAGATACTACTCACATAGTCTCACAGGTGATAGACAGTTATAGACAGAGCTCTGCCAGGGTGAGAAAGTGCCTGCAACTGTGACAGCAATGACAGGAGACCTTCTGGGGGGTGGGGTGGGGGCTGTGGAGTCAGGATAGGCTTCCTTGGCTGAGCTAAGATCTGAAGAATGAATAAAAATGAGCAAGGTGAAAGATAGGGGACGGAGAGATTGTCCTGGGAGGGTGACCGCATGTGGATCCCCCTCTGTTTGGAGGGACACGGTTCAGTCCAGGAACTGACAGAGGACAGTGCAGTGCATGGCAGAGGTCAGGGGAGGGTGGCATGGATTTTGAGAGATTAGGCAAGGGCTCAATCTCCTAGGGCCTTGGAGCACATGCTAAAGGTCCCAAGAGCATGGAAAAGTCATGCAAGTGCTCTACACAGGCTCATTTGGACAAACTGGGGAGCATCATGTGACATTTACTGCAGGTGAGGGGCAGTGTGGCTTGGGTCAGGCTGGGAGCGAGGCTGAAACGAGGTCGTTCGATTAGAGAGACAGAAAGTGTTGTGAATCGGGGGGAGAAGAAAGGGTTAAGGATGAGGCCGACGTTTCTGGGCTGTGAAGAAACGGTAGGAAGGTGGAGCCATTTATTGAGTACGAAAACTCCGGAAAAGGAGCCAGTTTGTGGGGAAATGAGAGCTTGGCTTTGGACACGGTGCGAGTTCAGTTCCTTTGAGACCTCCGAGGGGAGACGATGAGTAGGCATTTGGATAGATGGATCTAGAGATTAAAGGAGAAGGCTGGAAATAGAAATGTAGGAGGTAGCAGCGTACAGATGACATAGTGGTTGCCTGTTGCTGAGTAACAAATTACCTCAACACTCAGTGACTTGAAACAACAATCATTTATTATCTCTTCTGGTTTTGGTGTGCTGGGACTTTGGACGGGGTACAGAGGGGATGACTTAACTCTGCAACGTCTGAGGTCTCAGCTGGAAGGCTCAATGGCCGGGCGCTGGGATTGTCTGATGTTGATGTTGGCTGTTGGCTGAGACCTTCGCTGAGCTGCTTAGCTGTTGGCCGCGACACCCACATGTGGCCGCTTCATGTGGCCTGGGCTTCCTCGCAGCAGGATGGACTGGTTCCCAAAGTCGAACTCGGGAGAGAGAGAGCCAGGTGGAAACTGTATCCTCCATATGACCTGACTCAGAAGTCATTTAAAGTCACCTCCACTTCATTGGCCGAGGGTGTCCAAATTCCAGGGGAGGGAACTCGGACCCCACTTTTCGGTGGAGGAGTGTCCGTTACCTTGTAGGGTGCACGGGCGGGACGAACCACCAGGGAGCTGTGACTATCCTTGGGCAACACCACCTGCCGTGGGTGGTGACGGGCGGTCACGGGTAAGACCACCCAAGGAGAGGGGACATGAGCCCAGAGCGGAGGCCGGAGTGACCCCACATGGCAGGATGAAGAAGATGAGGGTACAAAGGTGACAGGAAAGGACCAGACGAGGGGGTAAGAGGAAAACTGGGGTATGCTGTCACAGAAGCCACTTGGAAGTTCCTTCACTCCCTTACCCAACGGCTCCCATGCCAGACCGCTAGCGGGGCACGGAGCAGTGACTGCAAGCCTCCCTGACGTCACGACGAGTGCTTCGTAGGCCAGAGCCGTCAGGCGGCTGAGGACACACGGGCCTGGAGGTCATCGGTGGTGAAAACGGCCGTATTTGGAAGGATGCCCCCCGAGGGTGGGTTGAGGGACAAATGTCATAATCGGTCGGGGAGAAAAAGAGCGCTCTGGGTTTCTGAAGGTAAAGATGGCGCCACGGAACCCCAGGCGGGAAATCTCACCCTCCCTGCGGCGTGCCCTATTGTCCTTCGTGCCCAGGGACGCCGAAGTCGGCAGGGGCTGCAGTCCCCCTGTAACCGGCAAGCGACCGAGATGAGCTTTTCCCGGACTCTGCTCGGCGT
>PVJL010019954.1:0-12916 GCA_004026885.1 Lyroderma lyra
GAGAAAGGGGAGGGGGTGGGAGAGGAGGGGGGGAAGCTAAATATAAGGTGATGGAAAGAGAAGTCACATTAGGTGGTGAACTTATTATACATCAAGTTGACAATGCACTGTAGAACTGTAAGCCTGAAACCTATGTAATCCTTGCTAACAGATGTCACCCCAATAAGTCTAACAATAAAAATGAATTAAAAAAAAAGAACTAATAAGACTTAACAACAAACAAACAACCCAATTAAAAAGTGGGCAGAAGAACTAAACAGACACTTCTCCCACGAAGAAATACAAATGGCCAGCAGACATATGGAAACATGCTCATCCTCATTAGCTATCAGGGAAATGCAAATCAAAACCACAATGAGATACCACCTCACACCTGTGAGAATGGCTGTTATCAACAAGACAAGGAATAACAAGTGCTGGAGAGGATGTGGAGAAAAAGGGACTCTGGTACACTGCTGGTGGGGGTGCAAACTGGTACAATCACTGTGGAAGGCAGTGTGGAGGGTCCTCAGAAAATTGGGAATGGAGCTACCATTTGACCCAGCAATCTCCCTTCTGGGGATCTACCTCCAAAACTTGAAAACCTTTGTCTGCAAAGACTTATGTACCCCAATGTTCATTGCAGCTCTGTTCACGGTGTCAAAGTCATGGAAACAACCCAAGTGCCCTGCGACAGATGACTGGATAAAGAAGCTGTGGTACATATACACAATGGAATATTACTCAGCTATAAGAAAAGGTGAAATATTGCCATTTGCAACAAAATGGATGGATCTGGAGATCCTCATGCTTAGAGAAATAAGCCAGACAGAAAAAACAAAGAACTGTATGACTTTACTCATATGCGGAATATAAAACTGAAAGCAACAAAGAGAAAAAAAAATGAACAAACAAACAAACAACCCATGGACACAATCAATAGTTCAATGTTTATTTGGGGACGAGTGAGTTAGGGAGGGGAGAAAGGGGAGGGGGTGGGAGAGGAGGGGGGGAAGCTAAATATAAGGTGATGGAAAGAGAAGTCACATTGGGTGGTGAACTTATTATACAACAAGCTGACAATGCACTGTAGAATTGTAGGCCTGAAACCTATGTAATCCTTGCTAACAGATGTCACCCCAATAAGTCTAACAATGAAAATGAATTAAAAAGAAAGATATGTATGCTAGGGAAACAGGCTGCCTGTGGATGCCAGAACCCGAGAGACGTAATAGTACCACTATAAAATAAATAGAATTTGCGTTTGGCTTGGTATTCCTGCTTTCTATTTGAGGTACTAGGAAACTCCATTTTGGTTCAAGTGCAAACACATCTTGTTCATTTTGACATATCTAGAAATTTCAATCAAGTCTCATAGCACAGCCCAGTATGCAGGTTGTCATTTCTTTGAAAGAGGCCGGTGATGGATGAGTACAGCTGACCCAGAGTCTTCTGCATGCTGAGTTCTGAGGCTGCCCTCCCAGCACGGGAGCCCATCAATCTTGGCCCTCGATTGGTGCTTTCATTCTCTATTGCTAGGTTGCTGAATATGACTTTGGTCCTGGTCAAAAGATAATGTGAAAGCTAAATAGACACATAATTTCATATCCTGTTTTTTTTTTTATTGCTTGAATGATGAACTAAGATATCATTCCTAAAGGATAATGGCTTAAGTTTTTATTACTATAAGCTAAGGTTACTTTACTTGGCTGTCAAATTTAAAAGCTCTGCTATCTTTTCCAAGAGTTCATATGACACTGGGACACAGACAACACTGAGTTTTTTGCAACAAATTGAAGACTACATGGAAATGTCTGCATTAATCAGTCAGTATCCATTGGGTATCGAGTCAATATGAGGCACTCTGCTGGACAACAAGTTAAATCTGCTATTAAATACAGCAGGAGCCCTGCTTTCAGGATGCTCAGACTGGGCATCTTAGACTGAACACAACATTAAATAAAAACAGAAGAGTTCAATAACAATGTGGGAGGACAGTGTGAGGAATTTATGGCAGTGGAGTAGGGAAGTCACTAACACAGATTAATTGCAAGGCCCATGTGCTCCCCACCCAGCTCCCACCATCCGCTCTGACCTGTCTCCCCAGTTCTCCCTTTCCCTCTCTCTGCTACAATCATTCTGGCCATCTCCCTCTTCTCTGTTCCCTCCCACCGAAGGGCCTCTACACGGGCTCTCTCCACTCTCTGAAATGCTCTTCCAGATGTCAATATGTCTTGCTCCTTCACATTCTTTAGCCTTTACCCACATTTCAGTCTACAGAAGGCCTAGTCTTGCTACCCGTCTACCTATATTTGCAACCCCTTTTCTTATGTTCCCTATCCCTTGCTTTATTTTTGTCCTCAGCACTTACTACTGTCAATATAATATATGGTTTATCTATACCACTTATTATCCTTCTCCCCCTCTAAAATGTAAATTTAATGAGGGCAGAAATTTTGCCTATTTTGTTACTGCTACATCCCCAGAGCCTAGAGCAATAACCAACACATGGCATGCATTCATAAATACTTATCAAATATTTATCAAATGGATGAACAAAAGGCCTCTTGTGTTCCTTGCTCTGTGCTAGGTGCTTTACATAAGTCATATATTGGAACTCTCTCAGCAACTCTGCGAGGCAGATGTTTGTGGGAATCAAAATGTTTGTCCTTAAGCCCATGGCAATATTTTGGAATCCTCCTTAGGACAAGGCCAACTGGACATTTCCCAAAGGCTTCACAGGATCATGCTCATCACTTTGGTAAATTTACTCTTGTATAAGGCCTTTGGCTTTGCAGGCTCAGAAACACCTGGCTAAGTTTTCCAAACTGCCAATATACATTTACAGTGAAAGAGAAAACTGCCCCATGAATAGGCATGAGCACCATATGTGGTGAATATTCTTTCCTCTGTAGACAGACCCCAAGGAAACTACACCATCTACCAATCACTACACCCCCTCCTGCATCCATCTCTATATTAGAACTGCCCCACCTGAAGCCTCACCTGAAGCTCACACCACTCTCAGCCAGGCCAAATCTCCCTCTGCCCTAGATAGCATTTGGAGGGAGGGCTGATTCCCTCTCCTTCACCCCTCTGTTTCCTTTCTCTACCTTCTCTGTTCTCTTCCCCACCTTCTTCTGTGCCTGGAGGTTGGCAGCCTACATCTGCAGGTTCTCTTGCCCTCTGGCTTCCAGTCAGATACCAGTTGGAGACACCAGCAAGACAACTGAAGGACAAGAAGTGAATGAGTCAGGGTACTTCCCCAAATTGCCCACTGCAAGGCCATCAATTTGTCAGTTGCGATGAGGTCCACTGATGGCATTCCTCCCTCAGGCTTTCCATCACCGGGGTGGTAATAGCTCCCCACAGTGCAAAGTCTCCAGATGCTTCATCACCTCTTATTGGTTTGCTTAACCCTCCCCATACCTTTATAAATATCTGTTTATTAAATGTTCTTCAGTTAACCATTTACATGTACCATCTGTTTTCTCCCAGGACCCAGATTGATGCTCACTGCCAAGGTTTCACTTGAAGCCTCTCCATTGTCTGTACTTCAAAGGTTAATAAACTAACCAACTCTTCCACCAATTAACAGAAGATTTTCTAGATCAGCACTGTACAATAGAGCTTTCCGTAATATGGAAATGTCCTCAATTTGCACTGTCCAACATAATAGTCACTAGTCACATTATCTATTCAGCTCTTGAAATGTAACTATTAGGGAACTGAGTTTTAAATTTTATTTAATTTTAATTAATTTAAATTTAAATAACCATATGTGGCCACCATATTGGACAAGTCTAGCCACTTAGTCAGGAACTGCTGGATTAGTAGTTAGTTGTTTATCCTTCAAATGACATATCTCTGCTTCATATTTTATGGTAGCAGTCTTCCTAATCCTCAAGTTTTTGGTGGAAAACTCATGATAGCCCCCCAAGACTTACATCAATATTATCTAAAGAGGTTAGACCACTTGCTAAAGTGGGTTTACAACAGTAGTTATGCGAGGGAACCCTGGACTTCCTGTAGACTGGGGGAAGTATAACATGTTACGCAGGAATTGTCTCATGGGGAAGTGGAACAAAGTCTCCCCCTTTATCTAAACAGAAGAGAATTCAACTAGTAGGTAATAATGTAACAATAATGACGAAGTTCAGGGAGGAGTGACTTACTGACTGAATTGGAGAGAAGAACTGGACATGCATACAAGGTCTGTCAATTAAGTTCACAAACTCAAAAGTACTACATACCTCATTGCTAAACATCACTACAGTCACCTTTGAAATACTTACCTTGGGAAGCTTTGCACTGATGCCAGGGCCTATCTCACCCTTCAAAGCAATTTTGGAACTCTTTTTCTGGAATGGCCATCAGAGCTGTCATCATATTACACTTGATGTCCTGAATGTCATCAAAATGGCTTCCTTTCAATATTTCCTTTACCTTTGGGTGAAGAAAAAAGTCACAGATCAGGTGAGTATAGTTATTTCTTTACTGGCTAAAAACTCCCTCACAGACAGTGCCATGTGAGCTGGTGCATTGTCGTGAGGCAAGAGCCATGAGTTGTTGGCAAAAGTTCAGATTGTTTTCATCTAACTTTTTCATGCAGCCTTTTCAGCACTTCCAAATAGTAAAATTGGTTGACGGTTTGTCCAGTTGGTACAAATTCATAATGAATAAGCTCTCCGATATCGAAAAAGTTTAGCAACATCATTTGTATTCTTGATTTGGACTGACAGAAGTTTTTGATCATAAAGAATTGGCTGACTTCCATGTGCACTTTGATGCTTTGTTTCAGGGTCATATTGGTACACCTATATTTCATCACTAGTGATAACATGGCCCAAAACACATCTTGCCTCTCCAAAATGTATTGGCAAACTTCGACTCTCTTTTGCTTTTGTTCATTGGTGAGCTCCTTTGGGACCATTTTTGCACACAGCTTTCTTATGTCAATATTTTCAGTTAAGATTTTCCCACTTCTCTATCAGTGTTTACTTGGTCTGCTATGCTTCTCAATCAGCCGATGATTTTGATGCACAGTTCAATGAATTTTTGCAATGTTTTCATGAGTTCTGCTCATTACTGGCCGCCCTGACCTCTCTTTATCAGTGACATTTTCTCCTCTCCTCAGCAAAATGTTTAATCCATTTTTACACTGATTTTTTTTTTCATGGCATTATCCCCACAGACTTTGACTAACATGTCCCTGACTTCACTTCCACTCTTGCCAAAATTAACAAGAAATTCAATGTTTGTTCATTGCTCTAATTCAAGCTCTGACATCATCACGACACACAAAAACACACAACAACAATAAGGAATGCCACTCAGCAAGACACTGCCACAAGTCAACACGAACACAGCTGTGAGACACAGATATACCAAGGTTATGACATCTTACTGAGTTACTTGTACAGTGCTGCCAGTGTAAGTGCACTGTGTAAGTGCACGGTGACAAGTTCATGAACTTCATTGTCAGATCATATAGGCCAGTTTCCTCCTCTTAGGAATTAGCTGCCTGTAGGAAGCACACATTCTGCTCTCTCCTTCATCAGGAAATCATGCAGACAGGCCACCAGATGAAGAACCTGAACTGACCCAATGGGTATGTGTGTCTTATTCTGGAGCTCGGTGTCGGAAAGCCTTCTTCACAGCAGATATAAACAGTGCCCTAGTATTTATCAGTAATTTAGGAGTCATTTAGCTCCCCCATTTGTCTTACTCTTGTCTTATTTCTTAAGTGGTTCAAAACTTGGACAAGAAAGTGTGGTGTTTTTATTGAGACTGTCCAAACACTCCAATTTAATAGTCTGATAAGTGTTTTGTGATGACAATGACATCTGATATGGCAGGGAGAGTTAGCAAAGGAATAACATAGCCATAAGAAGGGGCTCTGAAAGGACGTGTGTATAGGAAATGCAGGAGTAAGAAGACAGAGCCAGACTTGTCAGTAGGTATCTGAATTAAACATTATTTTGATTGTTTATCTGTTAGGTTTGCAGCTCCACAAGGAAATGCATTTTGTTCTATTCATTGATGAATCTTCAAGACTTAGCATCTGCCTGGCACACACATAGTAGTTGCTGAATAAAATTTTTTTTAATGACTAAATAAAACATAATTACCAGTGATAGAATCATAAACTTCTTTGACAGGTGACTACACTAAGGCCATGGGAACTTTACCCAAGGGGAAACTGTTAACTCATGGCAGAATCCGGGCTCCCTGGCTCCCACTCCAATGTTCTTTCCATGACAACATGTCTTCCTCTCCTCCAAGCTGCCTCCCAACCTTTGACAAATCATCACCTTTAACCTATTTACTTCAATGCTCTTTAATCTCTGACTTCAATGTTTTGGACTAGTCAAGCAAAGCGGTTCCTCTCTCCATAACCTGACTTGTTTACTTCTGTCTCTGAGCCTCTGTGCTTGCTCCTCTCACTAGCCGAAGTAGGCAGTGCCTGCCCAAACCAGGGCCCTTTAAATCCCCATTCAGTCAAACCTCTTCCCTCTAAGAATACCTTCCTGATCAATCTTCCCTAGCTTCAATGTAACATTAAAGCATTGGTTTTACCTATTTATATAAATGTTCTGTGAGCTGTGATTGTTTAAATAGAACTGAAGATACATGGCCGGCCATCCAGCTCTCCTGGATAGGAATAGAAACTAGAATTTATTTTAAATTCTTCTGTGAGGAAACTATTATATTTGTTTATGAAACTTAATGTCTTTCAAAAACACATTTTTTTACTTTTTTTTTTTTTACTTTTTGAAAAGATCCTTTTTTACAATAACTTTTCCATTATAGTCACAAAGATGGGCCATTTAATTCTAACTTTAAAACAAAAATAAAAAAGACTTACAGTAGCTGGGGAAATAAAGGAGAATGTTCGTTTTCAAAATTAATTCTGAAGTTTTGTTTATTATTTAAAGCTTCAGTTTTAGTACCTAATGATAATTTAGTACCTGTGTATATTTTCTACTCAACTTTGCAATGATAGTTATTAGGTATTGCACTTACTGTGTTCCCAGCTATCTTAATGTGTCCTTAAGGAGTTTAAAATCAGGATGTAGAAACAGGACTTACAGGTATGAAATAATCAAATATCAATTTAAGACAGAATATATTTACATCCCATGGAGGTCAAGAAGCAGGAGATGATTATATAAATATATTTATGATTTTCAGAGAATAGTTTCCCTTTCAAAAGCATTATACTGGTTGACCATTCAATAATCCAAATTACAAAACACACTTAAAAGGTAAGACATTATGCAATGACTCTAAAAACTGACATGCTTCATTAACTGTATCTTTTTTGAGGGAAAGGACTATTAATTTTTGTCAATGCCTAGGTCTTTATTCCATTAACTATAATATTTTAAATATATTTTTCAAATATAGTTGACATATAATATTATATTAGTTTCAGGTGTACGACATAATGATTAGATATTTGTATTTACAAAGTGATCAACTCAGTAAGTCTAGTACCCATCTGGCAGCGTACACAGTTATTGACTAGATTCCCTATGCTGTACTTTAAGTCCCCATAACTATTTTTATAACCTGTAATTTGTACTTCTTAATCTCTTTCCATTTTTTTGCCCATCACTCAACCCTGCTTCCATCTTGCAACCATAAGTTTGTTCTCTGCATCTATGAATTTGTTCATTTATTTTGTTTTTTAGATTCAGCATGTAAGTGAAATCATATGGTATTTGTCTTTCTCTGCCTGCTTTATCTCACTTAGCATAATGTCCTCTAGGTCCATCCATATTGTCACAAATGGTAAGAATTCATTCTTTATTATTGCTGAGTAATATTTCATTACATATATGTACTACATCTTCTATATCCATTTGTCTATTGATGGACACCTAGGTTGCTTTCATATCTTGGCTATTGTAAATAGCACTGCAGTAACATAGAGGTACATATATATCTTTTCAAATTAGTGTTTTGGATTTCTTTTGATAAATACCCAAAAATGGAAGTGCTGGATCATAAGGTAGTTCTAGTTTTAATCTTTCGAGGCACCCCCATACTGTTTCCACAGTGGCTGCAGCAATTTATAATCCCACCAACAGTGCACAAGTGTTCCCTTCTTTTCTTATCCTCAACAACCCTTGTTGTTTGTTGACTTTTGATAACAGTCATTCTGACAGGTGGGAGGTGATATCTCGTTGTGGTTTTCATTTGTAAATTAATTATATCTTCAAGTATTTAAATTAAAGAGAATAATTTTCAAGCCATGCTTTACAACCACTTAAGTAACACCATTATTCAAGGAAGTTAGAAAAGTATAGGGACGCCTTAAAAAATTATTTCCCTGTGTGATGTCAGTTGAAAAGCCAGTTAGACAGCTTCACTTCCAGGCAGGTATGCTGGCTTGGAAGGTGTAAACTCCAGCCAGATGCTCACATCATGAGTGGCTCAAGGACATGCTTGTTTTTTCCTGGCAGGGCAGGTGAGCACTGCAGATAGATTAGTGTCTGTGATCATGGAACATACCTTAGGATTGCAACTTGGTTGATGCAAATTCAAGAGGAATGTGAAATGTGACAAAGAAGATTTGCAATCTATTTTTCACTCCAGGATGGCAGAATGAATAATGGTAAAAGACATCAACTTGGAAGTTCAATGGCCTGGGTTGGGCTCCTAGCTCTACCACTGTTTAGCTATATGATCTTGGGCAAGTAACTTCCATGCTTTAGTTTCCTCATCTGTAACATGGAGATAACAAAATGTTTACTGTGATGGTTAAATGATTTGAAACATGTAAGGCATGTGGTATCTGGCACACAGTAAACAATCAATGTATGCTATTTTTTCACTAAGGGCTGTTTCAATTGTTTCTTAAAAGAGACATCAGTCCACAGAAGGCAGTGATCTTTGGACCCTTTTCCTCAGAACTACATCCAGTTGTATAAACCAGCTGAAGAAAAAGGAAAGGTGAGGAATGACAAAATCAATGTGACCACTTGCTGTATTCACTGTACATATTACTTCTGTCTACTCATGTACTTACATTCTGCTTTCTATCCATGCTATGTGATCTAGAATTATACAACTCTCAAGGTAGATAAACTGCAAATTTTTAGACAGTTTTTTTCCATTTCAAAGTATGTGGTAGGTAGAGGACTAAAATACAAGTAGATTCAGGCAAAGAGAGAAGGGGAAGGGCATAGGAGCCTGAGTGAGATGAGCCTCTTAGAGAGATGAGGAAAGATGTTACCTTATCAATGTTTTGAGTACTTAAATCAATCCTGTGACATTTCTGTACAAAAGTAGGTGGTGATTGAGACATTTAAAATGTGAGTGATATTTTTGCCCAAATAATCCTAGTCTTCTACTGTAGGATCCTAGTAGAAATCTGCTTGAAATCTTTGGTGAATCAATCTGAAGAAACCTTGACTATCTTGTTTTTTTTTTTTTACATATTTCCCTACCTATCACTGAGCTTAAACCATACTAACACTCAGCACATTATTTTATGACTGCTGGATTGGCTCTTGCAAAATTGTAACTGAGAATAATTCAAACACTTCAGTTTCACATGGGTAGCCATGCATTTGTACCATTCCCTTTAGAAGTGCTGTGGGACAAGCTGGGGAATGTATAGTGGATTTGAAAAGGCTATCCCCATGCTGGAAACTCATCAAGGATTCTAGTCTCTAAAATCTCATATGTTACCAGCCTTTCACTAATCACTGTATGATGGGACCTGGATTTGATGTCATTTGACTTCTGCCAAATGGTAGAGTAGTTTTGAAATTCATCTAGGTGTATCTTCATGAGAAACCCCAGAAGGACTTTTATATATGCTCAGGCCCTCATTCTTAGTGATGCTCCAGCAAACTTCCATCACTAATAAATATTTATTTGACACATGATACTACACGTAACCAGCCTGTCTTTGGATCTTAGATTGATCTTTAAGAATAAAAAAATAAGTTAAATGATTATAGAAATATACTTGTAGTCCTACTGATGCAACTGGAATTTCTAATCTTGAATCATTCCACAATTAAACTCAAACCATTAGGTGTCTATTTTATGACAGGAAAAAGAAATTGATTGACAATTGGATAAATTTTGCCATGGAATGGAAAAAGCCAGACTATTGGCATTTTCCAAATCTTCCCCATTTATTCTTTATTATAAATAAGTATAGAATAATCTTTGGAAATTTTTTGCATATGCTTTTTAATTACATTTAACTCAGGATCTCAGGCTAATTCATTGTCTACTTCTCAAGATTCATAAAATTGTAGAATTTTGGAACTTTAGGTTCATTTCCTTCTAAGTCTTTCATTATGTAGATGAGGAAACTGGGGTTGGAGAAAGGAGTGACTAAGCCCGGTCCCCTCCATTTGTTCTGATAGAGCCAAGGTAAACGTTCAGGTATCCCCACTCCTCTTTCCATTCTTCAGTTGTCTTTGTTCCACTCCAAACTGTCATCTCTCTTTCAATCATGAACCATTTCTACAAGAAAATAGTATTCAGCTTGCAGGGACTCATTTCTAGGAACATAGGTGTTTTAGTTAATGACTAAATCATTACATTCAAAAATGGAGCTGCAAAAAGGTACTCATGCTTTCTAATGAAGTTAGTTTCCTGCCAAGAAACACAACCACACCAGATGTGAGAAAATAAAAGCCAGTCCCAGAGCTGTAGATTGTCACACTGAGATCCACTTGAGGAAGAAGGGGAGGCTCCTAGCCACAATGAATATAGCTCCCATCATGCGGAGTAGTGGGTGGCATGTGGTAACAGTGTGGGAGGGAGGGAATGATGGCCTCAGGCCAATAGCTAGCATGTCCTCAGGGAAAGGAAGGAAGCAGCTCTATTAAAACCTCCAATGAGTTTAACAGCACACTAGGGACCAGAGTGTACATCACTCCAAGGCTGAAAACCAAAGGACTCCCACTGTCATGTGACTAATGGTCATTAGAGTGGCTAGTTAATCATGAGCTACACAGCTTATAGATAAAAATAACCCACCAATCCTTTCAAATGACCTTAGTAAACTCTAGTGAATTATACAATGGCAACCCAAACATAAAGATTTGTGCCTAAAAACTTTATATTACTGCATTGCCACCTGTTTGTCATCTTCATTATACTATACTATTTATAGACTGTAGTCTGTAGAAGGGGACAGTTTATTAAGTGACGAGTAAAAATCTTTTAACCTGGTGTATTTGCTCTAAGAGCCCAGATTCTACCAGTGGAGGGATTTCCTTTAGGGACCTATGCCAAATCAGGTTATTAATAAAAATGAAGAGCTTCTTTAGAGTTGTTAGAATCAGCGAGATCATGGACTTAGGACCTCCAACACTGAAAGAAAAAGTGGAAGATGAACAGCTCCTGAAAGAGCAGAGGACTGATTAGAAAGGTAAGGAAGACCAGGAGAGTGAGCATTCACAGAAGATAAGGGACTAGTGGTCTCAAGAAGGAAAAGATACTTCCAGCAGCAGCTAGGCACTGTGAGTCAGGGATTAATCTCTGTTCGTTGGATCAGAAAAGTTGGTAGACATTGATTTGCCATAATAAAAGCAGTTTCAGTGGGAGGGCATAGTTGAGAGCATTGAGGAGTGGGCCAGAGCCTGAAAGTAATAGGTTGGGGGTGAATTGTTGATGAAGAGATGGAAATGTTTTATTGCATTTATTATTTCAAAAAGTTATCTTGAGAAGCAAGGGAGAGCAAATTAAGGGAGTCTAGGAGGGGATTTTTAGGGTTGAGTGTATTCATTGATTGAGGAAGTTGTCAAAACAGAGAAAGGCTCAGAGTATAGAAAGGAGAAGCTCTAAGAAGACAGGAGAAGCAGAAAGGGGTGGCGTTAAGTGTAGAAATGAAGAAGATGACTTTCAAAAGTAGAAGACACTTCGGAAGAAAGAATACATGAATGTATGTGGAGGTACATAAATTTTTATGTAAGGGGATGAGAAACTAGAAGAGATTATAGGGATGTTTGCTGTGTTTGTTAGCTGCCAAGTGTCTTTTTATCACGTTACGAATTTTCTACATATAAATCCTGCCTCCTCAAGGTTAGAAAACAGATCCCATTCCCTTGCTGCTAAAGTGCAGGCATGTGATCTAGCTTCCACCAGCGAGATGTGACTTTGCAGAGGGGAGTAATGTGAGGAGATAGGTATGTGCAGACTCCATATTTTGGCAGTGAGATAAACTATTTAGCTCTCCAAACATAATAGAAATAGAACTTCTGATGTCCTGTTCTGAGCATCATCAGTGCATGGTGATAGTGTTGTTTGTTACAACAGCCCCCATGGCATGGTTGGGGTAGGGGAGCTTCCAGATTGGCTCTCTGGTCCTTCTGGAGATTCTCTGCATTACAAAATAACTTTTAACAAATGTGACATTTAACCAGTAGATTGGATTGTTTGTAACCAAGAACCTGGATTAATACACCCAGTAACTCTAAAAGCATCCATTTTCTCAAGAAAAGAGGCAAGTTCATTTGCTGAAATTGAGAAATGAGGGCTTGAAGAGTGTGATAATGCTTTAGAGTTGTTGAAGAAAACACCTGAATGGTGCTGGGAAAACTGGAAAAACATATGCAAAAGAATGAACCTGAGCTATGAACTCTCTCCATATACAAAAATTAACTCAAAATGGATTAAAGACCTTCATATAAGACCTGCAACAATAAACTATATAGAAGAAGACATAGGTACTAAACTTATAGACCTAGGACTCAAGGAAGATTTCATGAACCTGACCTCAAAGGCAAGGGAAGTAAAAGCAAAAATAAATGAATGGGATTATATTAAACTAAAAAGCTTCTGCACAGCAAAAGAAACCATCAACAAGGCAAAGAGACAGCCAACTGAATGGGAGAAAATATTTGCAAATAACGCATCAGATAAGGGTCTAATATCTAAAATATATAAAGAACTAATAAGA
>PVJL010019955.1:0-12907 GCA_004026885.1 Lyroderma lyra
GGGGACGGGGCTCGGCTGCAGCTTCGCTGGACGTGCCGGCATCCGTCTCCGTCACCTGCCTTTGCCTTTGTCACACAAGTGCCCCTTTCCTTGGGGGCCTCCCTTCGAGCCGAGGACCTCAGCCTGTAGCGAGACCCCCGACCCTTCCAAAGCGCTTGGTAGAGCACGACCCACTGGGCCCAGTCCCAGAGCTTTGATGCAGCGGGTCTGGGAGGGGGGTTAAAGAAAAGCTACTTGTCACACCTGTTGGGGACAGCGAGTGTCATGACCAGCTGTGTCCACAGGGGTTAGTGGTGGAGGAGAGAGAGCCGGAACTCAACAGGACGCCTGGGGACTGACAGCCACAGAGCAGCGCGGGGTCTCAGGGTGGAGAATCACTAGGAGGCAACTTCAGGGGGAAAGGAGGCTCCTGGCCAAATGCGCCCGCGAGAATTCTGGCTGAAGGCAGGCCAGGGGGACGAGACAGCCCGGCTTCCTCGGAGGGACCTGACCCGAGGTTGAGGGTGACCAGAGATACCGAGAGGCGGGGGGAGTCCGGCTAAACCACGTCAGCAGGCTTCGTGCTGAGGGCAGACGACACAGAGAAGAACTCGGGAGCCGACGTGGGCGCTGGACAGGAAGACGCTCCCGAGGGTGGACCGGAGTTTGGTCGGGGAGACCGTCTGCTCGGGGCGCGAGCTCCCCCCAGGACGCCGGCACTCGGGGTCTGGAGGCCATGTGTGAGGCCTGTGGGCCCAGGCTGCTGAGCCCCGTCGGGGAGGAGAGAACCAGCACGTCGCTGTGGAGTTCGGCTCTGGCCTCGGCTTCGGGCTGCCGGGCTTTGGTCCGCGGCGCACGGAGCACCGAGCTCAGACGTGTGTGTGACAGCTGTCCGAGCGGCGGACCCCACGTGACTGTGCCGTACTGTCCCACCAGTCCCTTGTGCGGTTGGGACCACGGCGGCGTGTGAAGCACCAACTGTGAACCACGAATGGCATTTAGCAGGCAGGCACTGGCCTGGCCGTCAGTCTGGGGAGGCGCTCGGTGCCCTTTCACCATCTCTGGGCAACGATGGGGTTTGTGGCCCCTGAGGGGGTCCCCTCACACAGCCGGGGTCCCGGAGGCGACGCCTGCCTGAGTCAACCCCATATGAGGCCAGGCCCTCTTCCACCTGTTTGGTTGCTTCTACGTCCACGCTTCCCACACGCGTGCACGCGCACCGGCCGTGTGCTGGGAGACGGGAGGGAGCTCCGCGTCCGCACGGCAGCTTGGGGTGCTGATTCTGCGGGAGCCTTTGGGGGGCCTGAGGGCGTGGTTGGTGCCCAGCCCCATGCCGTCACCGCCGACTCCTGTCACTTCCGACTGTCGCGTGGGCGTCGGGCGGCCTTCGACGGGGGTGGCTCGTCTCCTCGAAACTCCCTTACACCTGCCCTGTGCGCCTGCCGTCACCTTGTGGGCCATCTACCTTTCCTGTGCTGAGACCCACGGAAGCGTGCCATCTCTGTCACCCCCCACCGCTGTGTTTCACTCATTGGGGCAATTTATTTTGGGTTGCCTTATTTCAGAATGCAAATCAAAAGGTAAACTAGTGAAAAATAAGCCCCCCTAATTCGTACTGTTTCCAGTGGTATCAGAAGAGAAATAGAAGGGCAATATCTAGAACATTCAGGCTTGAGCCCACACATGCAGCTCTTCCTGTAGCCCCCCACGTGGCCACGAAGTGGTGAACGTGTCAGCTGAAATGATCGGCCATTTCTGAACCACGTGGAAATGGTGACCTGCCTGACACCGACCGAAGTTCACATAGGACCATCGCAAGGTGGAATCCTGGGTGAGAGATTGCGGCGAAGGGTACTCAGCCGTGAGAATAACGATGGAGACTAAAACATTTCACACTCGAGAAACAAGAACTCAGACGGCTTCATGAAAGCACGATACACTTCTTCCGAAGCGTGCCTGACACTACAGGCAAGGGCACCTGCGATGAGCTCGTTTTTATGAGAGAAGTTTGGAAAACGCGCGTTAGCATCATGCTGCCACGCAGGCTGCCCACTGGAGGCCGGAAATGCCTGGGGTGGACCAGGCATCAAAATCCAGGTGTTTTGAAGATGAGAGAACGGTGTCAACCTGCAGTCGGAAGAGAACTTGCGACAGCAACACGATTAGCACTGTTTTCCCCCAAAAAGTGTGGATTGAGAGGGTATTACAGTATTTTACTGGAACACTTATTTCATGAGAAGCATCTGTTTCGATAACCATTTAAATTCTCCCTTCGAGGAAACTAGGGCTGTGTCCCCTTCGCTGGCAATCATATATCTGTGGCAGGAAGGGCAAGGTCACTGGTTTCCACGGTGTCTTCCCGCTGCCTGGTGGCCCCGCCTCCCCTCCCCTCCCCCTCGTGCCCTCCCACCTCAGGCCACTCCAGCATTTGTGACAGTTACGACAACGTGACCGTGGACCTCAAGAAAGAACGCATCTGCCGAGAAGGACGCCTCGTGGCAAACACACACACGCGCGCGCGCACACACACACACACGAATGAACATGCGCACGCACACACATGCACACACACAAACGTGCACGCGCACACATAAACTTGCGCACGCACGCACATGAGCACATGCGCACGAACGCACGCGCGCTCACACGCACCTGCGCAAGCACAAATGCATGCACGCACGCACACACAAGCACACACACAAACGTGCGCGCGCACACATAAATTTGCGCACGCACGCACATGTGCACATGCGCATGAACGCACGCGCGCTCACACGCACATGCGCATAAACAAATGCGTGCACGCGCGCACGCTCACACACACACGTGGCTGAGTCAACCCTTATAAAGGAGTTCCTGGTGTCATCTTTCCACCAATGGGCTGAGACCTGCCCCACGCTGGAACTGCACTGGCTGTATCCTCATTTGCATTTCTGCTGACCAATCAGAGTGGCTGCAAAACAACCAATCAGATCGTGAGAAGCCGCCCAATCAAGACAGCGCGATGTGGGCCAATCAGACGGCGCCGACCTCGGGACTCGTCTGTATAATGGACCAATCAGGAACCAGCGTGGGCACCACATAAAAGGCGGCGTCGCTGCGCCCACACGGAGTGCGCTGGGTTTGCAAGCGCTTCTGCCTGGCGACGCTCGTCCTCTTCGTGCCCCGCCGCCTGGGGACGTCCGTCAGCAGTTCTTCCTCGGGAACACGTTGTGCTTTTCTCTTCAGCTCGTGGCCGAGTTTCTTGGCCGAGCGCTTTATGGAGGTTTAGGAAATAGAAATGTCACGTAAAAATGGAATGAGCTGCGAAAACCGTCAGCTGTCACCGCTCCCAAGATAGGCAGATCTTCCAGTGACATTATTCCGACGTTACAGCACAAGGTTCAGGATATTGAACGGATGCAGTTACGACGCGATGGACAACGAAATGCATTTCAGAAAGTCTTTAACTGTCCAACAGCTTAAGATAAATTTTACTGTATTCGTGATCGTCCATTTTACTCTTTTTCTTGTTATTCGCTGCAGATCTGTGAGACCTGCAGCCCAATGAAACAAAGAACTTTTCCTGCTTTTTCAGAAGAGCTCAGTTAATACATTCAAAGCTATTGTCATTCCCCCCGTGAAAGATGGCATTGTGGGAATGAGCATACATAAACTTTCTTTCCTACTGAGTAGACCACTTGGAAAAACGCTTATTTTATTTTTTCTTATAAGAATAAAATTGCAATCTTTCAACAGAGCATGTTGATTATGCCATCTGGCACATAATTTCTATGCTTAAATTAAGCTGAGAAATCAATTCAGTGTTGAAAGATATTATCCGTTTAACATTTTTTCACCTCCCAGCAATTCGAGAAAGTAGGGCAAAAAATAAGTTGTTTTCATTTCTAAGTATGTGAATTAGATAGGTCTTGAATATTTTCTTACACCTAGAGGAAAATTATAATTTATAAGTGGATAGCTAAGACCTACTGGGATTTCTTGTCCTGTAGTTACACCAAAACTATACTGTGTAACTGGAACATATCCTGGAAGATCGGGTGGTTGTCAGTTGGAGATTAGCATCAGTTAATGGATGGTGTAATAAACTCGGTCTGCAGAGCTCGTCAGGAGCTGACCACATTTTCCTTTTCAGGCCGAAGCAGTTTGTGGGTTCAGGTTGTTAGCAGTGCTAACGCACAAATAAACAAGGATAAAGCACAGATGAGGCCGCGTGGAGGGTTACCTAGCAAAGTTAAGTACCTGACAGGTGCCCTGAACGCAGCAGCAGGAGTCCTGCAACAGGACCCCTGTGCCAGTGTCGTCTTTTTCGGTCTCTTCCTGCAGGTGAAGATGTAAATCAGCACTCAGTCACCTGAGAATGCCCGGGGGAGCAGCCCCAGCCAAGAGTGACCTTTGGCCAGCTGGTAGCTTCTAAGGCCCAGGGAGACAGGGGAGCTCACACACTTGTGAGAAAACGCCGTCAAAAAAGAGCTTTGACAATGCACTGTAGAACTGTCTGCCTGAAACCTATGTAATCCTTGCTGACAGATGTCACCCCAATAAGTCTAACAATAAAAATTTAAAAAAATTAATTAAAAAAGAGCTTTGAACTGAATGTATGGATTCATGTGGCAGAAAAATTTGGGAAAGATAACAACTAGCTTGAATTCCTGCTTTCATTTGAGTTACTTTTTAAAAGTCATCTTTAAAAGTACAGTTACACGTTTAAGTTTCGCCGGTTCCATCAAGAGTAACTTTTTAAATTAAGAAACAAAAAGAGTGGGAAATTTACACTTACTGGGGGCAGGAAGGGTCATACCACCATGGATGCCCACCTGCCGCGGAGGCCCGGGCACACCTGGAGAGCCGCCTGGGGCACTCGGGACAAAAAGAAACCAAAGTGTTTTCCTACCAAAGGAAGTCTGGGAAGCTGCAGATGGAGTTTGTAAGAAAGTGGATTCTAGCTCAGCCACAGAGTCGCAATGCGTTTGGAAAATTGATACTTTGGTGTTTGCTCCCAGGACTTGGGATAATAATAGTAACAGTTACAGGCACTTAGAGTATGCAAAGCACATTCCTGCGAATGATGCTCGTGACCTACCACTCCTGCTAGAACAGGCAAATGCATGCAACCTTTCTAAGGATTAGTATCTAAGTGCACCTGAGCAGGAATTTCTGCTCTGGGCCTTGGCTTTCAGATCCTTTTAGCAGTGAGTCATCTGGTCCCACGTGGGGAGAGATAGCGCTGATGTAATGAGTAATCAAAGCTCCAGCACCTCCTCAGAGATGCACAGCCACGCCCACCTCTGTGCACCTGTCCAGCAATGACCTCAAGCCTTCTGCATCATTGGAGGCACCAGGGGGCTTCTCCAATTTTTCCATTTGTTCAATTAATTTTAAAAAGTGAATTTGAAGACTATTACGTTCAAACTCAATCTGTTTCATCTTTTCACTGGTTTATAGTTCTGGCAGTGGCCCCCCTGCTCTCCTGACCACTTTTGTTAACGACTGCCAAACACTACAAGATACAAAAAAATGACAGAAAACGAATTACCCACATTTTCAAGGCTGGGAATAGGCATGCACTGAAGGAATTCTAATAAAATTCTGACTCTCATACAATTTGAACTTCCTACCTTTGCAATATGAAATGTACATTTTATATACAATTTCCATGGCCAGTTACAGGTGTTAAATTAGGAACAGAAGTAGAGTCAGACGGGGGGATAATCCAATATAACAGCTACAGAGTTCAAACGCAGTTTGTTTCCTTTTTTAATATTATCATCTGGATGTCTGCAAAATTTCATGCAAATCAATCTTAATTTATTATGTGTTTTTGGCTCTTTCATAAAATATTCTGACCATGGTATTTCTACATTTTATCTGTAAAAGTCTCCATAAATAGGGCACTTAATATAATTTTTAATATGTGGAATGATTCAGTTAGTGCTAGAGTCCAGGAGAAGAAATACTTACATCAGGTAGAGAAATCTAGCTCTTTTTTTCTTTTCTTTTTTACCAGTTCCCAAGAGGATTGTAAACACCCACGTGTTGCTCAGGCCTGGAGGAGTGACCTTGGAAGATGCTAGAATGCACGGTGCCTACTACCCCAGCATTTCAATCTGCCACAGCCCCGCCCCGCAGATCTACAAACGGTCAGACTGAGTGAGCACTTTGCAAGGACTCTGGTGAGCTCGGCCGAATCTGAAGAGGTTGCTGGTTCCCTTGGCAACGCAGCCAGTGTTTCCAGGAGCCTGGGCTGGGCTCCGCTTCGAAACCCTTCTCGTCCATTTTGCAGGGGCGTGAGGAAGGGCCGCTGACCCATGAGCGAACGTGCCCGGCCACTGGTCTCCCTGGCGGGGACAGCGTGACGCACTGAGCCCAGGAGGTGGGTGACAGCTGTCGAGTCAGTCCGACGTCTAGAGTCGCTTCAGGGAAGTGTGGAAACTTTGTGGGCTCTTGGGTTTTAATTGGGAGAATTGGGGGTGTTGGCACAAGTGTGCCTTGAAAGGTCTCTTCCAGGGGTTTCCGAAGTGCGTGTGTGTACATGTGTGCATGTGTGTGTGTGAGTGTGTGCGTGCATGTGTGCATGGATGGACACGTGTATGTGCATGTGTGTGCATGTGTGTGCCTGCATGTGTGTGCATGTGCATGCGTGGATGCATGTGTGTGCCTGCATGTGTGTGCATGTGCATGTGTGTGCATGTGCATGCGTGGATGCATGTGTGTGTGCATGGATGCACGCAGGTACTTGCCTGTGTGCGTGCATGCGTGCGCATGCAGGACCCCAGTTCTTATGGGAGGAGCACCTCCTTTAGACGACCCTTCCGTCTCTCGCAGGCAGAGGGTGTCACACCCCACGTCCCCCAGCAGCGGGTGTCCCGTGACTCGGACGTCCGCTGTTGATCTGATGGCGACAGAGAGGTCAGGGCCGAGCTATTTGGATTTAGTAACTCGGAGTCCTTCCTTTTCCACATTCCAAGGGGATTTCTTCCATGGAAAAAATGGGGGGCAGATAGGAAAGCAAGAGCCATGTTTTTACTCAAGCGCAGCACCTCACCCCCTTCCCGGGTGCTCCCCGAAGCGCCGCTGTGTGCAGAAGGGAAATACCAGGACGCACGTGCCACCAAGGGCACCGTGGAAACGCCGCTCGGCCTTTCGGCAGGACCACACTCGGAGCCGGGATCACAATCTACCCCTTTCTTTAGAATCGCCCCCGTGCTTTGGAGGGGTTAATCATAATAAACGTGATAAGGGAGTGCAGGTGGCAGCCGCGCACCCGCCGCGGGTCCCCCGTGAGTGAGGTGTCAGCCGGCCCGCAGAACAAAGCGGACCCCGCTTTACGAGCAGCGCGGCATTATGCACCTTCCAGAACATGTGCTTCTGTTTACCCCTGGTCGGCAGGCGGGGGCACCTGTGGCAGCTCCCCGCAGCGCAGGCGCAGCCTTTGATGCGCGGGGTTCTGGGGCCTTGCCGTTGTTATTTCACCTGCGGGAGCGCGGGGGCACAGGCCTCCGAGGACACCAAACGCGACACCCGACGTGACCCGGGCAGTGCCGCCCCCGGCAGCATGTTGATCTCGTGTATTAAATGCCCAGTGCAAAAGCAAACACGGCTCTGCCTAAGGGTCGTCACAGCAACCACGAACAGCGAGCAGACGTTTTCCCAAGTTAACCCAGCGCTGGCTGGGGCGACCGGGCAGGACGTGTCCCCATGCATGACGTCGCCTGCAGGTCGGTGACAGCTGCTTTGTCACCACCGCACGGTGCTGCACGCAGGGCCTCCCCTAGGCACGTTAGCGGCCCCAGGAGTGCCCTCAGCAGCCCCGCGGTCAGGCAGGGGCCCGGGACCTTCGGAAGCTAAAGTCCGGGCAGCAATCCGGGGCTGACGCACACGAGGGTCCCGTGCGGAGACGCCTTCGGACGGAGCACGGGGGATCACCGTGTATCAGGACGAAAACAAGCGTAGCCAACCCGGCCTCCTCCGCCCACCTCGGCCACGGCGACTGCCCCCACCGCCCCCGCCTCGTCACTGCAGGAACGTTCCAGAATTGCTCACTCAGGCCAGCTCTGCACAGAAGCCTGAGTCACGATTCTGAGTGGAAAACCCTTCACGCCCCCCTCCCCGCCCCTTAACGCCTCCCCACAAACCATGCGGTCAGGCCGGGCCGGTCCCCCTGCATCCGGAGCTGCACCTGTGCGATCTGTGACCTGTGTCGCGGCCACGCCGGCCAGTCCCCACCCTTGGACGTGGGGAGCCCACTGTCACGCGGGGCCGTTGGCCTTCTCTTTCCCACGGCCCAGGCCCTCCTGGCCTGCGCTCAAGTCTCCGCAGAGATGTCACCCATTCAGAGTGCCAGGCACGCGCCTCTCCTCCCTCCCTCCCTCCCGTTGTCCCTGTGGCACCAAGCTGGCACTGGACTTCGGAGTGCCCTGCGCTTGTTCATGGACTCTCTTCTCCGGTGGGACGCAGAGATGTGGGAGAGGCGCGCGGTCCCTCCTGGTCACAGCTGTAGTCCCAGCTCCCGCACGTGTGTCCCAGAGGACGTGCTCAGTAAGTGCACCTGAGTCTGTTATCTTGGAGGGGAGACACATGTAGGTTTGTAAAGAAAAACATTAAGGGAAGCGAAGGAGCCTTGTCGAGAAATAACAAGACGATGAGATGACACGGAAGTGAATATTTGAGTATCTACTGTATCCCACGTAACAACTAGTTGTATCCTACGTAACTAGTTGTATCCACGTAACAACTAGTTGTATCCCACGTAACTAGTTGTATCCACGTAACAACTAGTTGTATCCCACGTAACTAGTTGTATCCACGTAACAACTAGTTGTATCCCACGTAACTAGTTGTATCTCACGTAACAACTAGTTGTATCCCACGTAACTAGTTGTATCCCACGTAACAACTAGTTGTATCCCACGTAACTAGTTGTATCCACGTTACAACTAGTTGTATCCCACGTAACTAGTTGTATCCACGTAACTAGTTGTATCCACGTAACTAGTTGTATCCCACGTAACTAGTTGTATCCATGTAACTAGTTGTATCCCACGTAACTAGTTGTATCCACATAACAACTAGCTGTATCCCACGTAACTAGTTGTATCCCACGTAACTAGTTGTATCCACGTAACAACTAGTTGTATCCCACGTAACTAGTTGCATCCACGTAACTAGTTGTATCCCACGTAACTAGTTGTATCCACATAACAACTAGCTGTATCCCACGTAACTAATTGTATCCACGTAACTAGTTGTATCCCACGTAACTAGTTGTATCCACGTAACTAGTTGTATCCCACGTAACTAGTTGCATCCACGTAACTAGTTGTATCCCACGTAACTAGTTGTATCCACGTAACTAGTTGTACCCACGTAACTAGTTGAAAGGGAGCTTACTGCGTTTTCTGTAACCTTTAGGCGGTCAGTGAAGTCCGTACACGGAATTGGGCCGGTCGGTTAGAAGCGCGTATCTGCCCGTGCAGTCGCTTCCTGTGGGTGGGTGTGCGCCTACGGCGGGATGATGAGCGTTAAATAAACTGAGAAACTCTGTTCTACTCCCTTCTCACTTCGCCAGGACGAACGGCACTCAGTGACCCGCAGATGAAAACGTAACTTTGTCTGATCTAGACGCTGAGCCTGGCTACTTGGTACCATCGCCGGCCGCTTCTCCTCCGCTGCGGAGAGCGCCAGCCAACAGCGGCCTCCTACCAGCCTCTCTGAATTGGGTGAACCGTGTTGAATCGGGCTGGAACCAGTAAGAAACTGGGGTGTTAAAAGGGCAAGTATTGATTATTCTATTTCTCTTCACTTTAACGTGGAGCGAGCCATGGACATGGCGTTTCCAACGGAAGCCAGAGTGGAAGGAAAGAATTTTCAGTCTGAGATACCCCACACAACGCTGTTTCGTCAGGAGTGACGCAGAGAGGAAAAACATACGAATTGCAAGTTACTCTTTATGCTGAGATTGCATTGAGACTTTGTCATTGAACAGGTAAAGCCAAGAAGATGCTAAAAACGCACTCGGCTGACGCTCGTGGGGACACGGGGCTCATCTGTGGATGTGCCGCTCGTCGTCCATCGGGGGCGCTGTCGGGGCTGAAGGCCCGTCGTGGGGGGCCGGCTGCCGTCCCTCAGGGCTCGCTTGCACCCTCGCCACGGCCTGGCTTCCCTCCTCTCAGCCGTGACTGCAACTGCCTTTCCTCGTTACTGCAGTGAGCACGGACCCCCGAGAACACCGATAGTTCAGCCTCTCGCCAGAAGGATGAACAGAGCTCGTAGGTTTAAGAATTTTAACGGGGGGAGAGACCGGGTGGGGCAAATGACATAAGAACGGCAGGTGCTGACTGATGGCTTCACTCACGATCCACTGACAATAAGGGGTGTTTTGAGTTCATCTGATTCCAACAGAGGGCAAAGGAGAAGAGTCTCTGAGAGAGTGTCCCCTGCCCTACAATCCCGGCTCGGCGGTGGGGCAGGGGAGCTCGGGGGCTCCTGGGAATGCTCCCAGGGGACAGCACCACAGACGCCAATGACGACAGCAACGGAAGGGCTCCAGCCACTATCACCGCTGCTTGGCTGTCATTTTGTCTCTCACCCGTATTTGAAATAGGTGAACGCAGGTGACTTCCTTTCATTGATTCGTTATTCAAGGATACTTTAGTGCCCATCTACTGTGTGTCAGCTGTTCTTCTAGCTGCTAGCAGGAGAAAATGACAAAAATCTGCATCCACGGGGCTTACATTTTAGTGGAGGAGACCATCCAGATGTGACAAAGGCCGTGGAGGAATAAGGAGGGATCGGGAACTTGAAGCCAGATACTCTAAGAAGCCACAGAGGAGGTCACTATGTAATGGGACCGGTCAACCCAACAGGAGGTAGAATGTTCATGAATATTTATGCACAACAGAAAAGCACCCGAATCGGTAAAAGCAGTGTTAGCAGCCCTGAGGGGAGCAGACGTGTTCGGTCACACAGGAGGGGCCTTCAGCAGCCAACTCTGAACCACGACTAGATCATCTCTCAGGGCCGCGTGCCCCACCCGGGAACCCTGGGACCCCCTCTAGCATCCTCTCCGTTTCCCGCTCGCCCCGCCCTCATTCCGGAGAATGAAGAGCATCTGAGGAAAAGCCTCAGTCTCTCCGTGGCTTTGCTTTCCACGAGCCCGTGTCTGTAAAGAGCTTTGTGAACCCCGAAATCATCAAAATAAAGAGCATTTTTACTTCAAGAATTTTTATTATGCCATTATACCGTCTTACAGGAAATTCTGATAAGAAACACATGGGGGAAAGCAGACTTGTCTTTCCTTATCCTGGGTGGCTCTTGACGTGATTAAACATGGGGCTTTGCCGTCTTCCGTCTGTGTGTCGGGGGGCGCGGGCTAAAGAATTGCAAACACATTTCGGGGGTGCAGGCCAAACTGAGCGGGCCGGGGACCGTGACAAACCCGGGAGAGCTTGTTGCAGCCGAGGTGCAGCCGTGACTGAGCCAACAAGGGCCCACGCTGCCGGGTCTTCTGAGTTTTCAAGCCGGAAAACTGGGTTTTTATATGAAATCTCCCAAGTTTCGTGTGTTGGCAACTAATGCAAATGTTTAGAACATCGCTCTGAAGGCCACACCGACCTTTCCTGCAGGCAGATCACCCACTTGTGACTCGTGTTACAAGTCAAACACAAACCAAACCAAACCACGTCTGTGTTTATACGGGAAAAATAAGAAGATGATGAAAATATAAAGAATCAACTTTTCTGGTTAACGATTCGAAGCCATCGCAAAACAAGTACCACGGCCACGTTCGTACTGCGCGGCGTGGCGTCCACGGACAAACGCGTGGGCGCCCACGAGGAGAGGAAGTGTTTCTCGAACTGGGACTCTGGTGTTGAAATCATCCCGAACAGCTTTCTGTGCTGGGGTTGGTGCTTACACCTCGCACGTGGGATACACACTGTGTAAGCTCTCCAGTCACGAGGCAGTTTCCCTACAACGATTTATGGGGCAAGTCCACCAAATCAAGAGGTTTTTTGTCTTGGTGATGACGATGACGGCGATGGACATGCAAAAATAGTAACCGTATCTACGAGTTAGGGAAGATTTTCACAAAGCCAACTGGGTAGGATCTCGGACAATGTTTGAGATAGGTGGACAGAGGAAGCGATTTGACGTGACACATGTACAAAACTCCTTTTCAGTGAAGTCTGACTGTCCTACCACGTCCTGCGAGTGTTAAAGGAGACTCCTCCCTGTTCACGTCTGTCACGGGACGATTCCTTCCAGGCCATGATCGAATCGCCTTGCGGTACCTGTAGGTACTGAGGACTATTAACCAGGCGACGGCACTTTGCAAATCACGTGGCAGTCCACGGCTTAGTGGCGAAGTTGAACGAAGGAAGGAGGAAATGAAGCAACGACGTGCTCCAACCCAGCCGTCCGCCATTTGTTCTTCATTTCAAAAGCTGCTGAGACCAAAACAGGACAGAGAGCTTTCATGTATTTCCTTAAAGTTTCTCATATTCGGCAGATTCCGTCTTTGGAGCCCGGAAGCCCTGCCCGAGGGCCTGGGGTTTGTGGGGGGAAGCGGTCGGCATCGTGCAGGAGCCCGGTTTGCCGCTCGCTGAGAAGCTGCTTCCCCGCGTGGCTGTTCGGAAAAAGGTTCCAGCGGACTCACGAATGCGTTTCTTCTCCACAACTATCATCCCCACCAGAGTCCCCTCCAGCAGAGACGAGCAAAACGACCCCGATCCGAGTAGAGAACATGAAGATAACTCAGTTTGGGTCGTGAGAAGGATAAAAAAGCTCCATTTTCTTTTCCTCGGAGACGTACTCAGACTCAGGCTCTTCAATACACAGTTATGTTCACTGAGCACATTAAAATGGATATAATGTCGGGAAATAGCTTTGAAAGATGTCACTTGCTTTGAAGATCTGTTCCAAGAAAAAC
>PVJL010019956.1:0-12914 GCA_004026885.1 Lyroderma lyra
ACTGCCTTCCACAGTGGTTGTACCAGTTTGCACTCCCACCAGCAGTGTACCAGAATTCCTTTTTCTCCACATCCTCTCCAGCACTTGTTATTCCTTGTCTTGTTGATAATAGCCATTCTCACAGGTGTGAGGTGGTATCTCATTGTGGTTTTGATTTGCATTTCCCTGATAGCTAATGAGGATGAGCATTTTTTCATATTTTATTATAATTGTTTTAATGTTTTTGTTAAATTTTTTTGGTTACATTGATTAGTAAAAATTACATAGGCTCCAGGTATATAATTCTGCAACATATCATCTTTGTTTTGCATTATGTGTTTATCACCCAGAGACAGTTCTATTTCTATCACCATATATTTGCATCTCTGTCAAATGGATACTCATATACTCTTTCCAGGATTCTGAAATATAGATTAAGCCAAGAATGTAGGGAGCTTAGTTGCAACTGGATGACTGTGCAAGAGGTCTGTGAACTATGAGGGGTAGTCAATAAATTATTGAAACACAAGGATTGTCAGACAGAACAGAGTGCTTGTGCACACAGCTTGCTTGTGTGACTTATTACTAGTATATGTGCCAAATTTCAGACTACTTACATCCGTGTTCTTTCAGATATCCCTAATGGAGCACATAAAACATGAAGAAAATCCCAAGTATGAATAAAATGGAATATCATGTTGTCATTAAGTTCCTCACAGAACAAAGGAAAACACCTCAAATGATTTTGGAAGATATGTTAACATATCTTCCTAGGGACTGTTGACCTAGGAAATTTGTTTTACCAGTGGCATCGCCTTTTCAAGCAAGGCAGAGTGTTCATTGAAAATGACCTTCATTCAGTATGCCCTCTTGAGGGAACTTCCTCAGGCATTATCAAAAAAGTTTAAAATTTGTCATAAAAGATGCCAGACAATAAAAAGCAGCTTTGACAAATGGTTGGAGCATCCCCTACAGACATTTTGAATATGATTTATCAGCATCTAAGAATGTCAAACCTCTGTGAAAGATGGGTACTGAGAATGTTCATGCTACTTGGTAAGTATTTAGAAGTCTTTGTACCTCTGCATAGACAATAGAGATGAACTTTTAAACTGGATCGTCACATGACTTGGGTTATTATGATTCTGAGTCAAATCAGGAGTCCATGCAATATAATGAAAAGGGTACGCCAACCCCTACTAAATCCAACTTGTTGTATCACATGAAAAAATTATGACTTCTGTTTTTTGGGATACAGAGGGTATCTGGCTTATCGACTACAAAAATAAGGGTGTCATAATAACTGTACAGTACTATTCTAGCCTGAAGAAGTTTAGAAATCTGTGAAGAAGAATAGCTCAGGAACATGGATCAAATAGTACTGTTTTGTTGTGTTTTGTTTTTTCATGACAACACACCTGTGTATTGGTGCAATATTGCATTGGCTACTCTTCATGACGGTAGGATTAAAACATTAAGCCACCCTTTATACAGTCCACACTTGGCTCAGTCTGAATATTATTTGTTCCCAAATATGAAAAACAGCTTTGAGGAAGAAAATTTACAAACAACAAAGAGGTTAAAGTTCCATTTTGAGAATAAAAACAAGATATTTTTTATTTCAAGGCTATAAATAAACTCATTAAAATGTGAAAAGTGCACTGGAGTTAAGGGTGTATACATTGAAAAATAAAAATAAAAAGAGATTTATTTTTACCCTTCTTCCCCTCTATTCTATGAGTTTCTTGACCAACTCTCTCATTAAGTCTAAGGTTTATCAGCTATGATTTTAAATGACATTTTCAACCCTTTTGCAGATTTACTCCAGCCTTTTCTCTCACTCCAAGAGCACTGTACATGTACAATATTCTAATAGCACTATCACTTAGGCACATTTTCTGCTCTTGGCACTCACAACTCATAGGAATAAACCCCAAGAAAGCCACACATCTTACATCATGGCAGAACTTTGGGTTCACAACAATACAGCAGAATAGAAAATGATTATAGTTTATAAAAAATCATGGATCTCAGAATGACCAGCATGAAGAAAAATATAGAGCACTTGAATGCCCTAGATAAGTCCAAGGTTACAGGACAGGAGGGGAGAATTCAATGTGAGTTTGCTGTTTCTCACAGGGCTGACTGGACCCCATGACAAGTCCTATGTCTGGACTGCCCTGGTGAGAGTGCACACACAGTGAAAACACTCCCATGAATACACACTTATTCCTGCAGAAAATGTGAGTGATTTTTCCACCAATCTCTGTTTTCTAATCACAACAGTGCTGGCAGAAAACATGCGGAAACAGTCTACAACAAGCCTCCAGGCCCATATCTCTCCCTCTAGATGAAGGAGAAGCACCATTGTTCTGATTCTTTATTCTCACTCCCAGGGAGAGGGTCCTTGAAGGATCATCTATGCAAAAGACCGTATTGAAAAAGGATTGTCACAGCCTTATGCCATTCTCATACAGGGCATTTCTGAGAACTTTGGATCCTGGCAGCCAGTTCTGAGTGGGGTATCCCCATGGAGAGCTCAGGGATTGCTGCTCCTGCAGCACATGCTCACTTCCCCACAGCAGCGACCTGTGTTCCACATAGGGGTCAAGACCATGTGACAGCATGCAAATTTCTCAATCCCCTTCATGGCTTGAAAAGCTGAGTGTTTGATTGGAGCAGTGACACCTATATTCCACCATGGACATGCTGTGTTCTGCTATCCTGCTGCTGACCATCCCTTCCTGTGAGTGTTCCAGTCAGGGATTCCCTGAGGGATGAGAGGATTAATGTTTTTGTCCAGAAGTGGATTTAACTTTCTTATGCTTTCTCCACAGGGGTTCTATCCCAGGTCACCCTGCAGAAGTATGGTTCTGGGTTGTTGAAACCCATGCAGCCCCTTATACTCATCTGCTCCTTCTTGGAGTTCTCACTGAGCACTATTGGTATGGGTGTTGGTTGGGTCCGTCAGCCATTGGGGAAGACACTGGAGTGGCTCGCAGACATTTGGTGGAATGATAATAAGTATTACAGCCCATCCCTGAAGAGCTGGTTCATAACCTCCAAAGACACATTTAAAAACAAAGGGGTCCTAACAATGACCAGCCTGGTTTCTGAAGACACAGCCATGTATTACTGTGCCCGAATTGCACAGAGACATAGCCCAGGGTAATCTTGTACAAAACCTCAGGCTTTTGCCTCAGCTGGGCCCCTACCTGTGCAGAACAGGAAAGTGTGGGGAGATGGCATTTTTTCTGGCAAGCTCTGGGATTCCTCTTTCACCCACAGCCTGGAAGTACCATTTTTCTCTCTTCTTTTTTAGAAAACCCTGTTAGTGCAGCATAAAGGTGAGATGCTTAACTGTTTTCCATAAATTTTCTCCATGGCAAGGCCAACTACATAATATAAAAATATCACCCACAGAATGTTGCTGTGTCATGGAGTGCTATCCCTCCAAGTGACAGGATACAAACAAACACAAAGTTCACTCAAAGAAATATACAGATTTAATGAAATTCCCATCAAAATCTCACAAACATACCTTCACAAAAGAGATAAGGAAATTATCAGATTTGAATTAAACCACAAAAGACCTCAAATCACCAAAGCAATACTACATAAGATGAATGAGGATGGAGGTATCATGCTCCCTGATTTCAATTTATACTACAAAGCATCAATAATGCATCAAAACAGGTTGGTATTGGCAAAAAACAGACACACAGACCAATGGAAAAGAGTGCAAAACCCAGAAATAAATCTGGAAATATATGTACGGATAATGTTTGGCAAAGGAGCAAAAAAATGGGCAGTGAGGAAAAGAAAATCTCTTCAGAAGATGGTGCTGGAGAAATTGGAAAACCATATGTAAAAGAATAAATCTGAGCTGTAGACTGTCACCACATACTAAAATTGATTCAAAATGGATTCAATACTTCCCACTAAGACCCAAAACAATAAACTGTATGGAAGGTAATATTGGTACTAATATTGTAAATCTCAGGCTCGAGGAGCACATCATGAACCTGACATCAAAGACAAGGGAAGTACAAGCAAAAACAAATGAATGGAACTGTATCAAAGTAAAAAGTTTGTGTAGAGCAAAAGAAATTATCTACAAAGCAAAGTGACAGCCAACTGGATGGAAGAAAATATTCTCAAACAACACATCTGATAAGAGATTAATATCTAAAATATATAAATAACTAGTATGACTCAAAAACAAAAAATGAACAACCCAAATAAAAAGTGGGCTGAGGAACTGAACAGACACTTCACCCATAAATACATACAAATGGCCAATAGGCATATGAAGAAATGCACAACTTCATTAGCTGGCAGAGAAATTCAAATCAAAATCAAAATGAGATACCACCTCACACTTGTTAGAATGGCTATTATCAATAAGACAAGAAATAACAAGTGCTAGAGAGGATATGGAGAAAATGAAACCCTCACATACTCCTGGGGGGAATGCAAATTGATACAACTGCTATGGAAGACAGTGTAGAGGTTCCTCAGAAAATTAGAAATGGAGCTACAATGTGACCTGGTAATCCCCCTTCTGGGCATCTACCCAAAAAGTTTGAAAACCTTAGTTCACAAAGGCTTATGCACCCCAAAATTCATCACAAAACTGTTCACAGAGGTGAAGACATAGAAACAACCAAAGTGCTATTCGATAGATGACAGGATAAAGAAGCTGTGGCACATATAAACAATGGAATATTACTTAGCTATAAGAAAAGATGAAATATTGTCTTTGTGACAAAATGGATGGATCTTGAGATCATCATGTGAAGCAAAATAAGCCAGACAGAAAAAGATAAGAACTACATGACTTTACTTATATGTGAAATATAAAACTGAAAGCAAAAAGAAAGCAAAAAATCATGGACACAATCAATACTTCAGTCATTACCTGAGGGCAAGTGTAGAGGGGGTGGGATAAGAGGAAGGGGTGCCATAAAAGGGAGAAGGAGTCAAGTACATGGTGAAGGAAAGAGGATTGACTTTGGGTGGTAAACACATCATGCAGTACATAGATGATTCACTGTAGAATTGTACACCTAAAACCTATGTAATTTTAGTTAACCAAAGTCACCTCAATAAGTGTAACAATTTAAAAAAATGATAAGGTGTTAGATTTCAAGTTAAAGAAACATTAGCAGGTAAGAAAACTGAACAAATTCCAGAAATATACACCTGAGTTTTTTCTGCCATGAACAACAAAAATAATAGGATCCAAGTTGCACAAATAAAATAATTTATGAAATGATGACACATGGACTGTCCTGACAAAATGGAGTGTCAGACAGTGGCCATGCACAAAAAAATGTTTAGAGGTTTCACATGAAAGTTGCAATTGATAAATCTTACTCCAGAATGTGATTTTGTGCCCAGAGAGCCATACGTGCCCACAATAGTAACACAAAAACCTGGAAAGGGAAATAAATATGTTTGACTGTGGAAGCACATGTATTGAATATGATGAGCAATCTGGAAGAAACGATGCAAAAAGCATCACTCATGCTGTCTCAAGTTCAGATTTAACCATGAAATCAGAATTGTTGACATTTTATGAAAACTGTAGCAAAAAAAATCAGAGTTCATGAAGTAATAATAAAAGACAAATAGAGTTAATACATATCAATCAGTGAATATGTCAGCACTCTTAATGATCAGAATAAAAAAATTTGGATAAATTGCAGATTATGAAATTATTTATAGAAAACTAGTAATTATATGAATTATGTTAAGTTTGAAAAAGCAGAACCTATTTGTACAATAAAATTATAAATAAAACTATCAAATTGAAAACTTTTTGCGCCTAAATGACTATCTAGAGAATAAAGAACAAGCCAAAAGCAAGAAATATTTGCAAATTACGTAAACACCAAATGACTGTGTCCAAAATATTATAAGAACCTTCAAAACTCAACAGAAAGAAAAGAAACACCTTTCATACCACAGGCAGACACTTCTACAGACCTTTTATCTCAAAGACACAAAGATGTATAATGAGCTAGGAAAAGACAGTATCACTGATCGCTAGGGACATTTTAAATCAAGATCATGGTGAGAACCTTGTACCCTCATGACAGTGTATCATGTAGAATAGAAATACTTACTTCATTTTGTTGAGCTTTCTTTCTCTGTCTTGCCAATTACAGGTGACATATCCACTTTATGCAGGCTGAATGTTCTCTCATTTTTCATGAGGCCCTAAGGTATGGGTTCCTCCTCAGATGGAAGCAAACAAATGGAGGCTGCTGTGAATCCCCAATCTCCCCCATCAGTGTCTGATACTGGTTGTGACAGCAGCTGTCTCCTGTTGTCTGTCTTTGGTTCTCTTTTGTAACTGAGCAACAACACAGTGTAGCTGTCTCACCTACATTGATTCCATCCATGTCTTTAATGTCTTTCATCACAACCTTAACCCTTGAACCCTCCATGCTCTGCTAGAAGTGAAAACTAATTAAAATCCATGTACAAGTGGAAACATACAAAACTTGCCTTCTTGTAACTGCTTTATTTCACTGAAGACAATGTCTTCTAAGTTCATTCATGTTGTAGTTTGTGGCAGGCTTTTTCTGTTAAAGCTGAGTGATATTCATTTTAAGTAACACATTTTTATTCATTCATCCATTGATGGACTTGTAGAATGTCTCCACATCTTAACTATACTGAAGAATGCTACAATGAACACGATAATGCAAATATCTTTCCAATGTTCTAAGTTTGTTACGTGATGACTCCTTATACAATAAGTTGCTTAAACACATAATATTTTTGGTTTTACTTTTGGAGTAACAAATATGCTATTTTCTATAGTGGCTGCACCATTTAACCATCCCATCAAGTGTGTGCAAGTTACTTTTCTCTACAGTTCAACATTAATATGTACTCTTCCGTTTCATTTTGTTTAGTTTAGTTTTGTTTTGTTTTGCTTTGTTTTCTTTTGTTTTATTACTGCCATTCTAACAGGTGTGAGCTGATTTCTTATTGTGCTTTTGATCTGTAGTTCTTCGTGAGTGACGGTATTGGACAGCTGTGTCTATTTATGAGCCTGTTGCCAGCTTAGTTCATTTCAGTTCCTATTTTGTCATTTTGTTCATTCACACTTATTATTTTAATTTCCATCACTCAGCTGCAGTTACCTTTTGATCCTGTGCTCTGTCTTCATTTCCTTTTATCTTGCAACACACTAATTAGAGTAATTTGAAATTCAGTTTTTAACAATCTATATATCTGTGTCATACATGAGTGTCACTTAGAAAACATGTCCATTAGTACTCTTCTCCTGTTCTTGTTATTCCCCATAATTTATGTTACACCCAGACATGTAATAATGCACAGTAACTTCAGTTGTGCTACTGTATTGCATTGCATTATGTTGTGTGTCATTTTTTGCATGATCACAATTAATCATTATATCTATGGACACAATCTCCCTCTATTTCCTGTCAGGCACTGTGGAAGCCTCTGTGAATCTCATCAAAGAAGCTTCTGCAGCCCTTTGTTACCATGAAGACCACTGTGGAAGCTGGTTTCTGCTAATAGCTTCAGAGAATTTAATTCTTCCAGTGGTTCTTTTTTTATTTTCCTTCCTTGTCATGGGGGCTGCCCTTTCTGTTGTCCCCACAGAGCATCTCTGCTGAGAACCTCCATGCTGCATCTCCCCTCAAGTTACATGATGACTCTTGGTGTGGTGAGGTGAGATTCACTCTCTGACGTGTGACTGAGCCTTGTTATTAGGCAGGGACTTGCCCTGATTCTGGACTGTGTCTTTCCAGGTGTTATTGAACCCCTCCAAGACCAATACTGGCTCTGAGTTATGTTCATGTCCTACTTCATGGCAGACTGTCCTGGTCTGTAGCTGTGCCCTCCCCCTCATATAATAATTGTCACCAGTGTCCTCAACTTCTTGATCTATTTCCTTTTCCTGCATATTGTCATGTTTATTTAGTAGTGAAGAGAAGGCAGTGTATGTGATCACATGCAGGCAGTTGATGCTTATTTTCTACCACCAAGTACCACAGAACTGTGCTTAACAGTTAATAGTTGTCTCTGTACATGTTTATCTGTGAAATGAAGTAAAATTGACAGCTATGACACAGGTCTTGTGTTTATATGTAAAAATAAAATAAGACTATAGGTACTACATGTATAAATATGCACATAATAAAAATCACATTTTACCGAATGATCTCATTGTCACCAAACTTCCCCAGGATGCTCACTCCTGCACTGAGACACTGCTCTCTGTGTAGGCACTCAACACCAGAGCTCCTTATATAGTAGAAGGACATGCAAATAGGTGTTCATTTATCAATAAAAACAGTCCCGTCCTGACCCTATAGATCTGCGACAGAAGCCCCAGCCCCAGGATACACAGATTTCCCTATTCTGTGATCAAGACTGAACAGACACAACACACCATGGGCTTTAGGCTGAGTTTGGTTTTCCTTGTTGCTATTATAAGAGGTAATTTATAAAAAACAAGTGACACTGAGTGAGTGGTTATGAATGATAGAAACTGTAGGTGTGTAAAGTATTGCTTGACCAATATGTTTATGTGTTTCCAGGTATTCATTGATAAGTGAGGCTGGCAGAGTCTGGGGGAAATTTGGTGAAGCTTCAGGGGTCTCTAAGTCTCTCCTGTACTGACTGTGGATTCACCTTCAGTAGCTACTGGATGAATTGGGTTCATCAGGCTCCAAGGAAAGCACTGGAGTGAATTGGTCAAATTAATCCTGATGGAAATAACACATGCTATGCCAATTCCATGGAGGCCTAATTTACCATCTCCAGAGACAATGCCAAGAACACGCTGTATCTGCAAATGTCCAGCCTGAGAACTAAGGACATGGTCATGTATTATTGGGCATGAGACACAGTGAGGGGGAGTCAGTGTGAGCCAAGACACACACCTCCCTGTAGGAGACAGTAGGGCTGGGCTGCAGGAGTTTCTCAGGACACCAGGGACACCCAGGACACATTGAGAACAGGGACCAACCCAGGAGCAGGTGCTGACCTGACTATGGAAGAAGCTACTTGTTGGGAACAGAGTTTTTATTTTTCTCAGAGTTCTCAGCTGTACCACGAACAATTCTGGAAACTTTTCTGTGACTAATTTCTTTCATTCTCAGTCATCAAAAATCAAAGAGATAACATTGTTTATAATGGTGATCACAAGTGACTGGGGACATAACCTTCACCAAGTTCCTGTGTGTCCTGCTTGGATTTCTTAAAAGAGAGACATCCTGAGTGGTCTTGTACTCCCTGGGGTTGGAAAACATTTCCCATAAAGAGATACTGCAGCCTAGTGCAAGCCTTTATGTATGAGCCCAGGCTCTTGGCTTCTCTCATGCCTAGTGTTTTCATTTTTTTTGTTCACACAGGTCCCCATAGCCCCACAGACTGAAATCAGCTTCTCAAAAATTTATAACCTCCAGGGAGTTCCCTGGTGGTGTAGTGGCTTAAGTATTCAGTGCTGGCACACACTAAATCCATCCTAGACAATGAACTCCATGGGGCTGCATTTCTGCTCACATTGCCAGCTCCCTCTACAGTACCAGTCACAAAAGGAATATTCAGTAAATATGTGGGCAATCATGTGCCCCAATGTCATCTCAAACTCATCTAACATAACTGTACATTTGTGGACACCCCAGCACAGTTTGCACTCAGGTTTGCAGGGGACACTGCTGAGCCCATATGTCATCCACACATATGAATCACAGTGACTTAGGCACTGTTGTAGGACAGGCCTGTGTCAGGAGAGGGCATAGCTGGATTTTAACCCATATGTTTCTCTAACAATTCAAAAGCCTTAGGACAGATGACATCCTGATGGACCCACCTGTACAGAGCAATTTAGTGGACACCTTATGTGTGGCTATGGTAACATAGGTAAATTCACTGTACTTTATAGGCTATTTCATATTTCATATGAATTTTATAGAAGCTAGCTGTTTCTAGTCCACTCATATTGTGTCATGGGTAAATATGGGTTTACTTTATCAAATAAAAATGATCTATGTGTGAGAAAAATAGAATTCATACAATAGAGCTACTCATTTATAGAACTCATTACCCAGCACATAGTCATACAGTCCCCTACACCCCACATCAGAGCATGAGACAGAGCTGGAAAAAAAAAAGAGGAGAAATGAATGCAGAGTCTTGAGAGATATTTAGGTACTCATACCTAATGTGCTCAGAGGTATAAACTTGTAGCTGCCTGGTGGTGAGACTGTTTTTATGGTTTATAGTAGAAGATAAATAATGCAATGTTGTTGTTGTTGTTGTTTTTCATGTAAAACAGGGACAGAATAAGGAAAGGTGTTGCTCCTGGAAATGCAAAAACACATCCCATGTATTGTGTGTGTTTATGCATTTTATTACCTTCTCCACATTATGTTTTAACATATCTACAACCTGTCTAGCTGGGGAGAGACTGTAACTTATAGAGTACCCAAAGTTCAGAGACAGCACCAAGCTCAGCTTGAAACATACTTTTCACATGCAAATTAAACCACTCAGAGCACCATGTCTATCTAGCCTTCATACCCCAGGACATAATATTTCACTATCTTCATCATCCCAGGCCATGGTTTCAGGCTATTGGAGATGACACTCTATCACTTAGCCCACTGAAATTATTTTAACTAGTTAGTCCAAAGCTGATCCCCTGCCCTGCTCCTAAATTTTCATAGAAGCTCCAATAAACCTGAGTCTAAGCTTCCCTTTCCTGGCAGTCTTCTGCCTCCTGGCCACTCTTGTATCTTCCATACAGTTTTGCATAACATCCAAGTCTCCTGTTTATAGTACCTGTAATTTCAATAAAATGTTTCCTGCTGATTCTCTCGTGTATGTTCTTTTGTGACTGCACCTGTCTGTCGTTTCATAAAATAATGCAGACAACCAGTACTAAAACTTGAAGGTCTGGTATTGAGAATGCGACATAGAAACACCCATAAGTGCTTGCCTAACAATTGCCTATTTTGGTTGTGTTCTACCATCTGAAAACACTCAGCGTAAAGTGAACCTTCCTGTGTGAGGATCTGTGCTGCGATATGTATCCTTATTGGGAATCTGTCATAATTCTTGTTCTAAACTGTGGGCAAAGATGAGTATCTTTCTTGGGGTCATGATGTTGTTGAATCTGAGCATGTACCCAGCGGCCTCTGTAGACTGAGCTCAGGCTGTGGGCACTTCCCAAAGTAGGAAGATAAAGAACAGGCTCACCCTTACTCCTGCATAGAGTTAATTGGCCTCCAGTCTATGCTGGAAATAGCTAGTTGTCATTCAAAATCAGTACTGGGCATCGTAACAGACAATGGGGAATGAGGAGGGCTGGAAGTTATATGCACCTATCCTTGAGACATCACTGACCTACAGCCGAAATCTACAGATTTCTTGCCTGTTGTCACTAGAGAATGGAAAGACCCAAATCCTCAGGGTATCATCAAGATGGCAGCTTGAGAGAAGACTCTTGAAACCTCTCCTAAAAAATACAAAAGCTAAAAAAGAAAAATTTGGTCAGATAATCCCTAAGTAGCACAGAGCCTCAGCTAAGAGAACCACTCATCACGAGAAAATGCCTAAGAGTTAGAGAAAGGGAGGTGAGCAGGAGAGGTGGAAAGAAGGCAGACAGCACTGCACTTATGACCCAAAGCCTGGCAGAAGAGGGAGTGAGCTGGGAACATGCAAATACTGGCAGAAACAGAGCATGACCTAGGGCAGCTTGGGAAGCAAAAAACTTTCAAGGGCAAAGGTACAGGCAGCTGAAGATGGAGCAACATTTTGTTACCTAGGCCCTAAATATACAGCCTTGGGCAAGGTAGAGCCTAAACAGAGGTGCTTTAAACTGTCCTTTAAACAGCCCCAGGCAGCATAGGGCTGTGTCTGGAGCACAGGCGAGGGTACAGGTGAGGGCCTGGAGGAGCTCAGAGCTGGGAGCCAAGAGTCACAGCACTGCTGACACAGCCACAGGAAAGCTCTAGATGAGATGGAGACTGAGAGCCAGGGAATGTGGAAACACTGACCGGAAAACATCACAATCCTGGGCAAGGCATGGCCCCAGAAAAAAAAAAAAAGACAGACAGATGCAAATATGTACTACTACAGCAGCTTTTCGCACTTGGTAGGCAGATAAGATGACACTGTAGCTGATGCCAGTTCCCAGAATAGTGTGCAATCATGGGTAACAAAGCAGTTGCAATCAAGACTGCTCTCAGAGTCATGCAAAACCATTGGACCTGGAGCCTGGTAGCTTTCTCCGACTCTCTCCCAAAGCTAGCCTTCCCAGCTCTCTACCTGAAGGATGCAGTTGGCCACAGATGGAGAGACCACAATTGCATGATATTATCAACAAGTCTACCCCTGTTTTCCCCCAAATAATGCTGTCCCCACTCTTCCAGCTAAAACCACCAGGGGGCATGAAGGAAATTACATCACACAGGCACAGCAGCTCCAGCCTATACTGGGATTCCAGAAGCATAGAATATTATTACCTACCACATCCACCCACAAAGAAGGTGCACTGAGGTTAAGGCAACTGGGTCAAAGTAGAGAATCCCACCTTCTGCGGAAACTCCCAGTGTGAGAAGACTGAATAGATAAGAGAAAATATTGGAAGACACAACAGCAACACCATCTGGGAAGCAAAAGAAAGACCTCTTCATATTTTCCAGGGGAAAAGCCCTTATGCCCAAGAAGAGAACAATGACTACCCTAAGGAACACAGCTGAACAGAAAAAATAAAAAGAAAACTCTCTAGGAAAGGAACTGGGAGATTTGGATTTAAGTGATCTAAATGACACAGAATTCAAGACTGCTATGACGGACCAGCCGCCACAAGTCGATCAGTACCTGAAGGGGGGAGCGGGAATTAAAGAAAGAGACACACTCACACGATTGCTGATGCG
>PVJL010019957.1:0-12903 GCA_004026885.1 Lyroderma lyra
TCCCTGTGATTAGAAGACACAGTCAGTGGACAAATTATTTACATTTACTGTGTGAAAAATATATGTTAATGGAAGTATTCCCAGTGCATGTGCATTCCTATGGGGTAGTGCAGACATGGGCCTCATCATGAGGCACAGGCAGCCATGTGAGACACAGTGATCTCGCACTGGTCTACTTATGTCACTCATGACCAAGGAAACATCTAGTGCACTCCAGTGTTTTTTAATTGTAGCCATTCTTAGTCTCCTGACATTTTATAAAATAATACCATTTTGTATCCTGTAGTGTTGTTGTGAACCCATAGGTCTGCCATGATTAAAGATGTGTGGTTTGCATGGGGTCTATTGCTCTGAAGAACAGAAAATATGGCTGTATTGCAGTGCTGTTAGAATAATAAGAACTACTCTGCTCTCAGTGTCAGAGAGGTGATAGAAGGAAATCCATGAAAGGGTTGAAAATGTCACTCAAGATTATAAAAAAATAACTTTGAACATACTTCAGGAACCTTTTACAGAGTGAGGTGCTTATAACTAAGCTCTCCATTTTGGAAGAATAATCCATATTTCAGAATCTCAGAAAAAGTATATATGCCTACATTTTGTTTTAAACCTAATTTATAATAAAAATTGCTTGGAATAAATTATTTTTATTAAAAGAGATAATTATGTGTAGTGAAGTAAGTTTCAGAAATAAACTATTTGATATAATTATAAAGTAGATTGATGATAGATATAAATAAAAATATTATTACCCTGCAATCTGTGCCTTCACCCACATACATGAACACACACACACACACACACACACACACACACACACACACTCACAAACTTATTCACAGACGCATGCATAAACTGTTTAATTAGATATACATTTTAATTAATGCTATGTCCAAGGAATGTAACTAACTCATGCAAAATAGTGCAAAACAAATCCACAAACACACTAAAATCTTCTGCTAAGGTGAATTTCCATTTATTTAATTAAATAAAATATATTCAAAGAATAGACAATGTTAATTTCATTTATTCATACTCTAATTTAGATTTCTTTTATTACATATTTTAGTAAAATTGACTTGGCATTGATCTTCAGCACCAGGAAAATGGAAGTGGTTCTTGAAGGCATCTTAGACATTCTTCTTAACTTCAAGAAAAAAACTTTTAATCTTTCACCATTGAAAATAAAATTATTTGTGCACTTGTCATATATGGTCTTTAGTACATGAAACAGTTTCCTTCTATCCTTACTATGTTGAATGATTGTTTTCTCGGAATACATGTCAAATTTTGTAATGTTTTTACTGCATTGATCAGTCACATGATGGGGAAAATCACTGTCACCAATAAATGCTTTTGGAATCACTGGATACTTTCCTGTAAAAGTATATAACTGAAACCTATCATATACCACATACAAAAATTAATGCAGAATGCTTTAAAAACTTAAATGTAAAAATTATAATTAAAAAAAATAAAGAATTATGGAATAGAACTTAATGACATTATATTGACAGCAATGTATTTGGTATGGCATCAGAACACAGTCAATAAGAACTTAAATAGGCAAGGTAGCACACTGTAAACTCAAAATTGTGTTTGTGTGTGTGTGTGTGTGTGTGTGTATTAAGATACACTCAAAAAAGTTAAAAGAATCAATGGAATGCAAGAAAATATTTGCAAATTATATATCTGATAGTGTAATAACATCAGGATTATGAAAGAAACCTATAGCTCAACAAAAAAAAATGATATACCACAGCCTCTAAAAAATGGAAAAATATTTACTAACAACAGAAAAAGATATAGAATGTCACAGATGTGAAGAAAAGAGAACACATGTGGCCTTTTGGTGAGAATTTGTATTTGTACAACCACTCTGGTACACAGTATGAAGATTCCTTTAAAAATTGAAAATAGCACTACTATATCCTCCAGCAACTTGACCTCTCAGTAAAATCCAAGAAAAACAAAATCAAAATGTCATAGAGTTACCTATACTCCAATATTTACCAAAAGATTATATACCATAGGAAAGTTATAGAAACAATCTAAATGCCTACAACATATAAATTAATAAAGAAATTATGAGAGAAGACAAGATGGCGACTGGAGAGGAGGTCCTTAAAGCCTCTCCCAGAAAACACAATTGAACGGCAGTCCAGGAGCCAAGAAAGAGGACATTGAGTGACAAACCGGCTGTTGAGAAATCCACAAATCACAAGTAAACACCTGAAGGCTGGCGAGAAGGAGGCGAGTCGGAGAGAGGGGAGGGAGCAGAAACGGACCAGGCGGGACACGATCCCTGCTGACTATTCGGAGCTGCGCAGTTTGGGGGAGGGTAGAGAGACTGGGGAGCTGGGGAAGGATGGAGTTTGGGAGCCAGCCTCTGGAACTTTCAAGTGGTAGAAGGGCTGAGCGAGGACTCTGAACTGCAAAGATGACACCCCAGCACTAAGCACCCAGGAGAACTACACAGGGCTGCAGTTCCTGTTCCCAGTCTGCTACAAAGGCGACCCTGCTGTCTCAGGCTAGGCCCACGGCTTTGGACTTCTGGAGGGGGCACTTCCTCATGCATCCAGGGTTCTGAAAGCAGTGTGAGCCCTTAAACAGCCAGGTACTGAATCAGGGCTGGGAAGAAAGACTGATTTGATAACATCCACCCCAGCGAGAGAAAAAAACAACCCTTGAAACAGCTGCCCCAGCAGACAGCAGAAAGCAGAGCTGCCTTTGTAAAGCCTTTTGTTAGCCTCTCCCCAGGATATATGCGCAAAGCCACCAAACGCAGTAGGAGATCAGAAACAAGAAACAAACAGCCCCCTCTCCCCCAAAACTTGACCCCCAGTGCCACCTAGTGTCTGCCCTACAGCAAGACACCACAAAAGCAATAATCTGGGCACTGAACATAAAGCCCTCATGTCAAAGAGGAAGAAGCCAGTGGACAGGATGAATTCCTTCAAAACTAAAACTCCTCCAAAAGAACATGAAATTGACCCAGAAGATAACCTGTTACACCTAGAAAGGCTCATTGAAGTGATGGAGAATGTAAAGCAGCCATTCTAAAGGCTGTGAGAGAAATGAAAACTTATTGGCAGAACACCATAGCTGAGATAAATAATATAAAAAAAGATATAAACGACATAAAAAAGGAACTCTGTGAACAAAAAGAACAATTAAACAAAGAAATTCAGAACATAAGAAAGATTGAGACGGAAATACGAGAAATAAATAATACCATAAAAGAAGTGAGAAATGAAATAACTGCCATAGGAAACAGAACCAACCAGATGGAGGAAAGAATTAGTGATATTGAAGTGCAACACATGGAAACAGCACAGAAAGTAGGAAGAGAGGGAATATAGAACCAAAAGTATTGAAAGAACTCTGCAAGCACTATCCGACTCCATGAGACAAAACATCAGGATAATAGGAATAGAAGAGGGGACAGATCATTCTAGAGAGCTTACTCAAACAAATCGTAGATGATAAGTTTCCCAACCTATGGAAAGATCTGGAACCCCAAGTTCAAGAAGAAAACAGGTCCCCAAGATACCTGGACCCCAACAGATATTCTCCAAGACACATGGTACTAAAGATGTCCAAAACTAAAGACAAAGAGACCATTCTCAAGGCACCCAAAGAAAAAAGAACTATAAACTTTAGAGGAAAACCCATCAGGCTGGCATCACATTTCTCAGCAGAAACTCTACAAAACCAGGAGAGAGTGGAATCCAATATTCAAAAATTTAAAAGAGAGGAACTTCCAGCCAAGAATAACTTATCCAGCAAAATTATCTTTCAGATATGAAGGTGGAATAAAGACCTTCTCAGACAAACAGAAGCTGAGGGAATTTGCCAGCACGAGGTCAGCACTCCAAGAAATACTGAAGGAGGCTCCTCAACTTGAAACAAAACATCAGGAAAAATGGAACAATGTTGGTGCAACAAGAAAGAAACAAAAATAAATAAACAAAAAAACAAACAAAAACAAAAAAAGAAATGAGTAATGGCCACAGGAAATCCTCACATATTGATCATCACTCTAAATGTTAATGGACTGAACTCACCAATAAAAAGACATAGAGTAGCAGAATGCATTAAAAAACTGAACCCATGCATATGCTGTCTCCAAGAAACACACCTCAGCTCTAAGGACAAACACAGACTCAGAGTGAAAGGATGTGATAGAATACTCCAAGCAAATGGTAACCAGAGAAAAGCAGGAGTGGCCATACTGATATCTGATGAAATAAACTTCAAGTTAAAGAAGATAGTAAAAGACAAAGATGGTCATTACATCATGATAAAAGGCACAATGCAACAACAAGAAGAGTTGACATTAATCAATATATATGCTCCCAAATAGGATGAACCAAAATATACAGAGAAACAACTAACAGACTTGAAAGGAGAAACTGATGAATACACAATCATAGTGGGGGATTTAAACACCCGCTAACAGCCATGGACAGATCAACCAAACAGAAAATTAATAAGGAAATAACAGGTCTAAACGACACATTACAGCAATATGACATATTTGACATTTACGGGACACTTCATCCAGCAAAAAGAGACTATTCCGTCTTTTCTAGTGAACATGGAACATTCTCAAGAGTAGACCATATGCTGGGACACAAAAGTAGCCTCAGCAAATTCAAAAAGATCGAAATCATACCAAGTGTATTCTCAGACCTCAAAGCTTTGATATTGGAGATCAACTGTAAAAGGAAAGCAGAAAAAACCACATATACATGGAGATTAAGCAACAGCTTATTAAAAAAAGACTGGATAAAATAACATATAAAAGATGAGAGTAAACAATATATAGAAACTAATGACAATGAAAATACAACGTATCAGAATTATTGGGATACAGAGAAAGCGGTAATAAGAGGGAAATTTATTTCATTATAAACCTATCTTAAGAAACAAGAAAAATCACAAGCTAATATCTTAGCATCCCATCTTAAAGAACTAGAAAAAGAAGAGCAGACAAAACCCGAAGTCACCAGAAGGAAGTAAATAATAAAAATTAAAGCAGAGTTAAACCAATTAGAGAACAGAAGGACAATAGAAAAAATTAATGTTACGAAGAGCTAGTTCTTTGAGAAAGTCTACAAAATTGACAAACTCCAGGCGAGACTAATCAAAGGATGAAAGGAAAGGACACAAATATCCAAAATTAGAAATGAAAGGGGAGAAATTACCACTGATACTTTAGAAATACAAAGGATTATAAGAAAATATTATGAAGGAATTTATGCCACAAAATTTAACAACCTAGAAGAAATTGACAAGTTTGTAGAAACTTAAAGCCTACCAAGATTGAACCAAGAAGAACTGGGTAAACTAAATAGACCAATCAGTAGCAACGAGATTGAAATGACTATCCATAATCTCCCTAAAGGCAAAAGCCCTGGATCAGATAGTTTCACCAACGAGTTCTACCAAGCATTCAAAGAAGAATGAACGCCTATGCTCCTCAGATTCTTCCAAAAAATTGAAGAAGAAGCAATACTTCCTAACTCACTCTATGAGGCCATTAATACCTAATACCAAATCCTGGCACAGACAACACAAAAAAAGAAAACTATAGACCAATATCTCTGATGAACACAGATGCAAAAATCCTGAACAAAATATTAGCAAACAGAATACAGCAATGCATCAAAAAGATCATACATCATGACCAAGTGGGATTCATCCTGGAGCACAAGGATGGTTCAACATACGAAAATCAATCAATGTGATATACCACATAAACAAAATCAAAGATAAAGATCATATGGTCATTTCAATTGATGCAGAAAAAGCCTTCGACAAGGCACAACATCCATTTATGATCAAAACACTAAATAAAATATGTATAGAAGGAAAGTATCTCAACATAATAAAGGCCATATATGAGAGACCCTCGGCTAACATCATACTGAATGGGGAAAAGCTGAAACCTATTCCCCTAAAATCAGGAACAAGACAGGGATGCCCCCTGTCACCAGTGTTATTTAATATAGTAATGGAAGTTCTAGCCACAGCAATCAGACAAGAGAAAAGAATCAAAGGTATCCAAATTAGGAAAGAAGAGGTCAAATTGTCACTATTTGCGGATGACATGATCTTTTATATAAAAAAATCCAAAGATTCCACCGGGAAAATATTAGAAACAATTAACGAATATAGTAAAATTGCAGGATACAAAATCAATGTACAAAAATCAACAGCATTCCTTTATACAAACAACGAATCTACAGCAAAACAAATGAGGGAGTCAATTACTTTTGCTATCACAACAAGAAGAATGAAATACCTGGGAATTAACTTAACAAAGAACATGACAGACTTATACACGGAGAACTATAAGACAGTTTTGAAAGAAATTGAAACAGACTTGAAGAGGGGGAAAAATATCCCCTGTTCATGGATAAGAAGAAATAACATTGTTAAAATGGCCATTCTGCCCAAAGCAATCTACATATTTAATGCAATACGCATCAAAATCCCACAATCATACTTTTGTGAAATAGATAAAAGAATTATTAGATTTATATGGAACCATAAAAGACCTCGAATTGCCAAAGCAATACTACATAAAAAGAATAAGGCTGGTGGCATTACACTTTCTGACTTCTATTTATATTACAAAGCATCAATAGTCAAAACAACTTGGTACTGGCAGAAGAATAGAAATAGAGACCAATGGCATAGAACTGAAAACCCAGAAATAAACCCACAAATATATGGACAAATAACTTTTGATAAAGGAGAAAAAAACTTACAATGGGGAAAAGACAGCCTCTTTAGTAGGTGGTGTTGGGAAAACTGGAAAAACATATGCAAAAGAATGAACCTGAGCTATGAACACTCTCCATATACAAAAATTAACTCAAAATGAATTAAAGACCTTTATATAAAACCTGCAACAATAAACTGTATAGAAGAAGACATATAGACCTAGGACTCAAGGAAGACTTCATGAACCTGTCCTCAAAGTCAAGGGAAGTGAAAGAAAAAATAAATGAATGGGACTATATCAAACTGAAAAGCTTCTGCACAGCAAAAGAAACCATCAACAAGGCAAAGAGACTGCCTACTGAATGGGAGAAAGTATTTGCCAATAACGCATCGGATAAGAGTCTAATATCTAAAATATACAAAGATCTAATAAGACTTAACAACAAAAAAACATACAACCCAATTAAAATGTGGGCAGAAGAACTAAACAGACACTTCTCCCATGAAGAAATACAAATGGCCAGCAGACATATGAAAAAATGCTCATCCTCATTAGCTATCAGGGAAATGCAAGTTAAAACTACAATGAGATACCACCTTACACTTGTGAGAATGGCTATTATCAACAAGACAAGGAATAACAATTGCTGGAGAGGAAGTGGAGAAAACCGAACTCTGGTGCACTGCTGGTGGGAGTGCAAACTGGTACAACCACTGTGGAAGGCAGTGTGGAGGTTCCTCAGATAATTGGGAATGGAGCTACCATATGACCCCGCAATCTCCCTTCTGGGGATCTACCCAAAGAACTTGAAAACCTTTGTCCACAAAGACTTATGTACCCCAATGTTTCCAAAACATGGAAACAACAAAAGTGCCCTGCGACACATGACTGGATAAAGAAGCTGTGGTACATATACACAATGGAATATTACTCAGCTGTAAGAAAATATGAAATATTGCCACTTGCGACAAAATGGATGGACCTGGAGATCATCATGCTAAGTGAAATGAGCCAGACAGAAAAAACAAAGAACTGCATGATTTCACTCATATGCAGAATATAAAATTGAAAGCAAAGAAAAAAAGAAATGAACAAACAAATAATCCATGGACACAATCAATAGTTTAATATTTATTTGGGGATGAGTGGGTTAGGGAGGGGAGAAAGGGGAGGGGGTGGGAGAGGAGGGGTGGAAGCTAAATATAAGGTGATGGAAAGAGAAGTCACAATAGGTGGTGAAGTTATTATACATCAAGTTGACAATGCACTGTAGAATTGTATGCCTGAAACCTATGTAATCCTTGCTAACAGATGTCACCCCAATAAGTCTAAAAATAAAAATGAATGAAAAAAATAAAAAAAACAGGCAAAACCAGAAAAAAATAATACTAGACTCCATTAGCATTTAGAAAAATGCACATCAAGACCACAATTAGATACTACCTCTTACCATTTAGAATGAGTTTTGTCAAACAAGACAAGAAATAACAAGTACTACAGAGGGTGTGGAAAGAAAGAAAACCCCCACACTGCTTGTGGGAATGCTAATTGGTACAATCGTTATGGAGCACAGTGTGCAGATTCCTCAGAATATTGGGAATGGATTTACCATATGACCAGGCAATTTTCCTTCTGTGTATCCACTCCAAAATTTTGAAAACCTTAGTCTGCAAAATCTTATCTACTTAAATGTTCATCACAGCTCTGTTCATAGTGGCCAAGTCATGTAAACAATCAAAATGCTCTTCAATAGATGACTGTATAAAAATCTTGTGTTATGAATACACAATGTCATGTTACTCAGGTATAAGAAAAAATGAAATAATGTCATTTGCAAAAGAAAATAAATGAACATTGAGATCATCATTTTAAGGGAAATAAGCCAGACCCCCCCCAAAAAAAAAACAACAAACCAAGAACCATATGATTTTACTCATATGTGGAATATAAAACTTAAAGCAACAAAGAAAATAGCTCATGGACACAGTCAATAGTTTACTGCTCACCTAATGTTAAATGGTGAGGTTTAGAGAAAGAAAGGAGAGGAAGTCAAATACATGGTAATGGAAAGAGAAGTGACTCTGGGTTGTGAACACATAATGCAACACATAGGCGATGAATTGTAGGTTGTATACCCGAAACCTATGTAAATTTTGCTAACCAATGTCATCCCAATAAATTCAGCAATTAAAAGGAAGCCTTGAGCAGAAAACAGTCCTTAGTCTTCCTTCTGTTTTGAGGCATAAGCTCAGTGGATACTGCATGCACCCTGATGTTCCTGCATGCACTTTTTCTTTAAAGCACCATGGAATGATAGATTCAGTATAATTTCACCCCTTACCCATCATTCAATGCTGGGTTTCTTTCAGTATAAGCACTGTGGATACTACTCTTCATAGGATGTCTCCTCTTCATTATTTCCAATCAAAAGACCTCTTTCTCTGCTCCTGACAGTAAATTATCAGCTGTCTTAGCTGTACTCAAAGAAAACCATATCATTTTTATAATAGTTTTAGGTAAAACTTTCCATTCAAATTTACTCATTTTTAGAACCTTTTTAGTCACAGGAAGAAAACAAAGTGAAATAATGCTTTGGATTCAATAATCTACTGGCCAAACACAGGGTAATGTGGATGCTTTCTTTCCACAATATGCTACAATCAGGACTCAAGAAGGACAGATCTGAGACTACAGCCACAGTTCTAGAGGTGAGGGTGTGAGCTACAGAAGCTCATCCACAGCACATGATGACTAAAACAGTCTGCTCATGTAAATTTAATATTAGCTTATTTGGTAATTTTTTCTAACTTCTACTTCATCTCTAAAGTGAAAATGACCATAACTGTTATCTTTTGTCTTCCCTGCAGTTTTATTTTAGAATAAGAAAACATGGCTTATAGTGTCACAGGTCTGCAGATAGTGAGCATTTTAGCCCTGAATATATCTAGCTAAATTATCACCCATACCTGATTTAAGACTTATATTTGGGCAATGGCAAAGATGGTATTATGATCTATTTTAGACTTGAATTTATGATTTAATGAGTTAGTATTGGTCAGGGGGATGTTGGAATGTGTTTAGTGTAATAGGCCTGTGGGATGAATATGAAAGGCTGAGTGTAGACTGTGTTAGAATTAGTTATGCTTACACTTTATGATTGTTCTTTGGGAAAATGGATTTATGTTAGGCTTATTTATACATGTTGACATAAAATGATTATTTTGGGTGATCTGAGTGACATATAATAAAACCACAAGTGTTCACCTGAGAGAGAGAGAGAGACAAAGGAATATTGGACATTGAATTCCAGGAAGAGAAGAAAGTAATGTGAGCACTAAAGAAAAATGACTTCCTTCTGGTTGTGAAGATAAGAATTGAACAGACACCAGGACACAAGAAATTAAGGAGCTAAAAAAGACAAAATAAAAAAGGAAAACAGAGAGATAGAGATAAATACACAAACACACACACACACAGAGAGAGAGAGAGAGAGAGAGAGAGAGAGGAGGGGGGAGGGAGGGAGGGAGAGAAATGCCTATCTAAGTTTGTTCAGGCTGCAATAAGACAATGTTATAGCCTCAGTAATTTATAAAGAACAAAAACTCATTTCCCACACTGTTGGATATGTCTATCCAACATCAAGGCAACAGCATGGTAACTATTGGTGAGGGCAATCTCCCTGGTTCATATCTGGTGCCACCCTGCTTTGTATTCAGAGGGTGGAAGTGATAGGGAAACTTTGTGGGTTCTCATTAAGGAGGCATTGTTCTTTTCTATAAGGGCTCCAATATCATGACAGCACCTCCCAAAACCCAACCTTCTAATGCTATCCCTTCATGGTTAGGATTTTGAGATACAAAGTTGGGGAACACACATATTCAGATCAGAACACTTCTATATACCAACTGGAGCATGTATGGTCTTGTGAATATTTTAATATTATCCAGTGGTACTAATTTTATGCTTTGACCTCCAAAGTGTGAGAGAATAAATGTGTGTAGATTAGACCCTTGAGTGTGTGGCAATTTGATCCAAGTGTCACAAAAAAGTAACACAGGCTGGATGTGAGTCTCACAACATTAAGCCTCTCCTCAGCCTGCTCCCTGTTGTGAGACAAGCACCAGTACTCTCCTAGAGACAGGTTCACTGCAGGGCTGTGGTATGAACAGAGAAGTATCTTCAGGAAGTTATCTCAGGAGAAGAGAAATGAAAGAATAATGATCTGATAAAGACTTTGTTTGAACTTGTCATACCCATCACTTCTGACTCTGCCACCATGTGTGCTGATTGTCTTTCCAGAATGTCATGTGTGTGGTTATTGACTACAGACTAGAAAGTAAAAATAGCTGACTCTAAACTTTCACATAGTAAATTTTTCCCAAGCACGGTTAACTTTATCAGAAAAAAGTGATAGAACTTGACAGGAAAACTCAACAGTTCAAATATTAGAATTTGCCTCCAGGCAACTGATCCCAGATGATGTCTGATCTTACATCCCTCATTCAGAGAAAAATAAGACTCAAAGTATGCCTTCTGCAAAAATAATGATAAATGACAGGGTGCATTCAGAGAAAGTCTCCTTTGCATCTCTTTTGAAGGACACTTAAACTCTTAAAACCTTTTCACAAACTACTGCTTTTCACTTTAGAGCATGACTCTTCCTCTCAGCTTTCCAACTCTGTGTGAGGAAATAAGATCACTTATTATTTCTGTCATTTCCTCAGCACTGTAAAACTGCCCTCTTTCACAGGGTTTCTAGCACAGAGTGTGCCAGAAACTCTGAGAGAAAGGTCATCACAATGTGTCTCTCACACAGTAACACAACACTGTGTGAGAGACACATTGCGATGTGTCTTAGATCTCAGACTGCTAAGCTCTATTTGGGCTGTGCCCACAGACATTTTCTTAGTTATGGTGACTTTTCCCTGGAATTTTTATGTGTAGCTTGTACTACTGTATTCAAAGTCTATGTATTTCATTTACTCAGCCTTTGTCCTGGACATATAGTATCTGTTATATCCATATCTGGAAGAATGGCAGGACACCTTCGTTGAGGCTCCAGGTTTCCTCGCCTAATCTGCAGACTTCACCAACTAACCTGTAAGTGGAGACTTATGAGAAGACAAGAGTGATTTTAACCCCTTTTGACTGGATCTGGTCTACTTACCAAGCCTGAGACTGGAGTGCCCCTTGCCTGTAGCCACAGCCACCAGAAAAATGATGCTTCATTCTAAGTCACCATAAGTAGTTGTTCTGTCAGGACTTCTGTACTAGAAGGTGTAGATGGGGGGCAATGCTATCAGAACACAGATTTTTTAATACTTTGCCTATTATACTTCTGCTAATCTTCACATTCATGAATATAGTATTTCATAACTGAATACTTGGCCCATAAATGAAGATTGATGACACAGAGCTCATGCTCAGTGGGTGTCTGAGAGTCCAAGTTCTAATCTTTTTTAAAGAAAAGGTGAACCCTGTAAGGTCATTGTCTCTGTAAAGACAAAACTTTTTTTCACTAAGAGAAAAGCCTTATGTGCTTTTTTTAAAATTTATTTATTTTTTTAAATTCATTTTTATTGTTAGACTTATTGGGGTGACATCTGTTAGCAAGGATTACATAGGTTCCAGGCATACAATTCTACAGTGCATTGTCAACTTGATGTATAATAAGTTCACCACCTAATGTGACATCTCTTTCCATCACCTTATATTTAGCTTCCCCTCCTCCTCTCCCATCCCCTCCCCTTTCTCCCCTCCCTAACCCACTCGTCCCCAAATAAACATTAAACTATCGATTGTGTCCATGGGTTATTTGTTTGTTCATTTCTTTTTTTCTTTGCTTTCAGTTTTATATTCCTCATGTGAGTGAAATCATGCAGTTCTTTGTTTTTTCTGTCTGGCTTATTTCACTTAGCATGATATATGTGCAGATGTGGACTAAGCCTGGAAACCATCATTCCTATAAAATTTCAGGTGAGGAGGAATATATATGTTCTGAGGTAGTTAAGAAAAACAATATGAAAGTTCTGATTTCCATTCAGAATATTTGTTTTACCATGAATTATTTTTTCCTAATAGTAAATGATTAAACATGTAAAATTTTCTGGTACTGCTACTAGTACTATTATTATTGTTAATTAGTATTATAATTATTGATGTTATTT
>PVJL010019958.1:0-12906 GCA_004026885.1 Lyroderma lyra
GGGGGTGGGGGGGTGGGGGGGTTCTGGAGAGGTGTGGCCCCACCACCAAGACTGAGAGTGCAGCCAGAGACTCCGGATCTGGGAGGCAACGGTCAAAAGAAAAGACAGACACAGCCTTCCCGCCTGGCTCGTTTATTATTATGGCTTAAGGAGGAGGGATGTGCAAACCCTTCTGTTAGGGCGGAAACCATGCCTGCTCAATTCCCCCTTCATTTTCCCTTTCTCTTCTGCATCCCTCTCTCTGGATTCCCCAACAGCCCAGACAAATTGCATCTACCCTTATATTCTCAGCATGTGGGGAAAGTGGTGCTAATGCCCTCTGGCTAATTTGTTTAATTAAAGCCCAGGACCTATGTCGGCTTCTGGTATAGGTGGAGGACCAGAAAGAAAACAAGAGGTCAAGTGACTTGATTACCCACGGGCAGATTCTCTAAGCTTATGGTTTCTTGTACCCTTTGTTAGCCACAGAAAGGAGTGAAATGGGGAGTCATGGCTAGATTTTTAGTTCTGCTCAGTAGCTTACATGCAAAACGAAAGTTATGGATTAATCGTGGTGCACCATGTTAAGCAAAATGCATTACATATCTTTTTATATGTTGGATCCCTATTCGATTAAAATGGCAATTTAATTTATATTGCACTTGTTGTTTTTGCAACTTAATCAGACCTGCAGTCTTGCTGTACCAGTCCCTCGAAAACAAGTGTGTGACACTGATTATTTTCCTTCAACCATTTGAAGGAAAGAAATTGGTGATTTAGTTGGGTACAGTATTTAGTATTGTGCTATGCTTACTATTATTCCTCTATGCCTTCAAACAATCAAAGGAAATGGCTGTGCAAAAAATACAGTATGCCCAATGAACTCTTCCCTACCCCTTGCCCCAAGAAAACCTGGAATCTGCCTATTTTGAGATTTCTGCATATGCACTAGATCCATTGTGATATATTTTTTTAAATCTTAAGGTATGACATTTTTAGTGATAAGATATAGTGTAGAACCATAATCTACTTATAAATACAGTTTTAAATGCTTTATTCACTTCCTCCCTCACTAAACTTATATTGAGTGCTGGCTATGTGCATTGCAGGTGTTGCTGGTGATGCAGGAGACACAACATGATGTCACTCACTTTGCCTTTTCTTTAGCCAGTTAGCCTACTGGTAACACCCTGTTGCCTTGATATTCAGAGATGCCCAATGGAAAAATGGCGCTTTGCAGTGGTTCTCAACCTTCCTAATGCCACGACCCTTTAATACAGTTCCTTATGGTGTGGTGACCCCCATAAAATTATTTTCATTGCTACTTCATAACTGTAATGTTGCTACTGTTATGAATCGTCATGTAAATATCTGATATGTGTTTTCCGATGGTCCTAAGTGACCCCTGTGAAAGGGGTCATGACCCACAAGTTAAGAACCGCTGCTCTAGAGTTTCATTTATCAATTTGTCAACCACATGGAAACAGACTATCTCTTCCTTGATGGGTCCTGCAAACACCTGGGTATGCTGCTTATGGTTTAGTCCAGTCTGAGTCACGTGACCACATCTGAACCAATCTCTGTGGCTGAGGGTAGTAGGCTCTGAATAAGTTTAATGCCTATTCAGATAGGTGAGGGGGGTCAGTTTCTCACTAGCACATGTTTTTGCAAAAGGGTAGTTTCCCCAAAAGAAGATAGGTAAGATACCCAGAAGAAAAAGGAAAAAGCACTAGATGGCTACCATATAACTCAAACCTCCCTCATAAGTACCAGACCTGGATTATCTAATTGTTTACTCACTGTCCCCAGTGGAATGTTTCACATGCACCTCCAAGTCACCATATGGACAACTATTCATTGTCCTCCACAAATTTGTCTTCCCTATTATACCTCACCATGGTGAAGCACACTACAATCTACCCGACTGCTCAAACCAGGACCTGGCTGTTGATTGGCAGGCCTCAATCTCCCTCACCCTCATGGTTAGTCTGTCACCAGGTCTCAAATATTTCTAGTCTCTGTCCCTTTTAGCCTTACTGCCACCTTTTTGGATGATGCCATCATCTTAAACAGATGACTACAGTGGTCTCCAGACTGGCTTGCTTCTCTCCAGCCTTTTCCCTCTCTAATCCAGGCAGATCTTTCCAGAACTAAATGTGACTATGTCACTTGCCTGTTTTAAATCATTCAGTGACTTCCCAATGCCTTTGGGATAAAGTGCAAGCTTTTGGGACTTGGCATATAAAGCGTTACTGTTCATACAACGCCTCTGCCTGGCTGGGGACTGTTCCCCTGGCTCTCACAGCCCCTGTATTACACTGAAAATACGTAATGTCTGTTTGCTTGCCTGACTCTCTCCTGGAGCTGGAGCTCTTCACTCAACACCCATTCCAAACCCTTCAAAACTTGCTTTCTTGCTTGAGCTGGAAAGCTACAAGTTGCATTTACAATACCCTTTACATCTAAGGTGTAGGAATGTGATGTAAGTTCCATCCAGCAGATACACTTACCTGTATGAGACTGCAAACAGAAGCGAACAATGGAGGTTGGATCTTCTGGAAAGCTTGGTGGTGCTATCTGGTTCTTCTGGGACAGGCACAGTCGAAATTCTGGGGTCTAGTCCCTACCGCAGGGTGGTTACGGTGGTGGTGTTTCCACTGGAACATCGCCTTGGTGTGGTTGGTCATTTTTCTTAGTCGGCATGGTTCCCAGCAGACTAGGCCTGGCCCTGGCTCTTCTCAAGATTCTGTGAGCTACCCCATTTTCTGTAGTAAAACTCTCTGCTTAAACTGGAGTGGATGCTGTTGTCTGCATGTAAGTATCCTGATTAACATAGATGTTAATAAAGATGGGTTAGGCATCTTCGTGCCTGCAGTGCCCAGCACAGTGCCTGGTTCATGAGTGATGCCACAGGTATTACTAAATGAAAGTTCGAATGGCTGCATTTCCTCTGCCCTTACAGTGCTCACTGTGTGATAAGGGAGGGGAACGAGGATTTCATATGAGAACATGAGAACAAATATTTCAAGGCAACAGGTTATAATAGAGCTACCTAGTAATAGAATAAAAAGACTATAAAAATGCAAAGATGGGAGCGTGAGGACCATCCAAGGGCAGGTAACAGTTTAGAAATGAGTAGCAGTTCACTAGCTAGACAGGGAGATAAAGGTCATTCCACGCAGCAGAACAGTATATGCAAAAACACAAACATAGGAGATGGTAGAACGTACTTAAAGAATGTGTGTGATTGCACAGGATATGACCCTCTGATCAAGAGATAAAGATGAAAGGGGAGGGGATGCCAGGGTTTGAGTAGCAGCAACAGTTATAAAGGTGAGCATTTCTGCTACTTTCTATATACTGGATGCTGAACTATGTCACTTACGTATATTATCTCATTTAATCCTCACTGTTGATTTTACAGGTTAAATGACTTGCCCAAAGTCATAGAGCTGCAAGTGACAGAACGAATTGACATCTCTCTGAATAACATGCTAAACAATTTAGACTTTATCCTCAAATTAACAACACTCAATGAAGGTTCTACAATAATATGATGAGATTGCTGTTCCTAAAGGATTAGGGGAGGCAGTTTGACTGGAGGAACAAGTTAGGGGGCCAGAGGAGAGGATAACAGCTCAATGAGGCAGGAGTGGTGAGAATGGGGAGGATTGGGTATATCTGAGAAATATTTTAGAGGTTCAATAGACAAAGCTTGGAGACCAGTCCCATGTTGCAGAACGAGGCGACAACACGAGTCAAGTTGAGGCCAAAGCATGGGTAGCTAGTGGCTCCATTAATGAAAACAGTAAAAAACAGGTGAAGAAGCTGGTTTGGGGTTAATTAATAATTTGTTTTACACTTGAAACCTATATAATGTTACTAACCAATGTCACCCCAATAGATTTAATATACTAATAAAATAAAATAAAATTTGATTTTAGATGTGTTAATGTTTGATTCCTACAGAACAATAGCTGCGAGATCATCAAGATACCCATTTGCCCAAATTCTGTAGTAGTCCCCGTGACCCTGGAGCAAAGCCTGGTGTCCTGGGTGTCTTGGCAACTGTTCAGGCATGACTGGAATGTGGCTCAGCATTAGGCTGATGAGCACAGAGCCTTGTGCTGTTGCATATTTAAAATTACTTGTCAGGCAATGGAGCAGCAGAGCAGAAAGGCTCTGACTGGGGACAGCACTTATCCGCACTGCTCAATAATTCAGCACGGAGCCTCTCTTGGCTCCAGAGGTACCCTCACGAGTAGCATTTTTCAAGTCAAACCCATTTCCTTGCTAAGTCATGTCTGGGCAAGCTGGAGAGTTGCCAAAAGACGGGAGAAAACTCCAGGCCTCTTTATGAGCAGGCCCTGAGAGATATGGGTACCAAATGAGATAAAGCTGTCAGTTGGCCTCCGCTATGAAGGCATGTGACTCATTTGCATCTGTCACTTCCTTCAGCAGGCCCTGATGCCAAAGCCTGTGGACAAACAAAGCTGCCCGCCACAACCTCTTACAATCAAATTCAGGCTTTGTTATACACAGGGGTCTGACCTCATATTCCTCATCTTCATGCTGCTTTGGACCAACTCTCCGCCCCTCTAATCAGAATGCAGCTCTTGTTGTCAGGAAGGGGCATGTCAGAGGAGGGCCCCAGGCGTGGCCCTGTTGTGGGGCTGGACAGTGGAGATGCTGGGACGCTGCTAACATTCTACCACTAGCAGCCAACTTCCAAAGCTCTGGAACGTCTGGCCAGATCCATTTGCTCAGCACACTGCTCCCCAGCTGGCTGTGGAGGACGAACCCCTTGTGTAGTTAGTTACCTGTCTCCCCGATCTCCTCTGGCCTTGCTACTGTGCCTTCTCAATTAGCCCCGAAGCCCTGTCCTACTCGGACTAGGGGATCAATTACTAAGCAGGAGACCAATAAACAGACTTCAATTGGCCCTGCCTGAAGTACAGTGTTGATGCCTATTGACTGGTTAGCTGCCTGGGTTGGGCTGGATTCAGGTCTTCCTTCCTTCTTGTTTGTTTGTTTTTGAGGTGGACATGGGCAAGGCTGCCTCCAGCTGGAGGGATCTAGTCTGGGTGCTCAAGGCCTGCCTGGACTCCCCGAGGGCCAAATGACCCGTATCACCACTGGCTCATAACCCACTAGCAGAGCCAGCAGCTAGCACAAACTAGGAGGAACACGCATGTGTCTTTTCTTGTGGGCTGGCTCACCCCTGCACTAGGATGCCAGGTTGGTGGATAAGACACAGTGAATTCTGCTGTAGAGACCCTTCTTCAATCCCTCACCCCCAGTCTCTAATTCACTACAGAAACATCACTGCCTCCCAAAACACAAAGCTTACATGAATGTTGAAATGAAAATGACTTGATGTGGGAGGTTCGGCCTCACTAAAGCTGAACACTGTTCAGTTTTGTGGGAGGTCCCTGCTGGGCTGGGTCTGTAAGCTCAAGTTTAGGCTGCCCAGTGGGCAGTCCTGCTCGGCACCTGGGGCCTGGCCTCTGTGGCTCCACCTCCACATGCTGCCTGCCTCCCCCCTCCCCCCGGATCCTAATCATCCTGCTTAAGGGGACTTCTCAGACCTTAGCTGCCAGGCTTATGCCAGGATTTTACTTTCCACCTCCGGCTGGTCCCCTGAGTTTGGAGGAACTTGAGAGCTCCATCCCAACAGTAACACAGTTTTGTGTGTGCCCTTGTGTCTAGACCCCTAATATGTCTCGGATCTTATATTTTTTTCGCTACATATTATGTTTATGTTCTTCATTTTTACATATAGGAAAATTCACTTTTTTAGGGTACACTTCCGCATGTTTTGACAAATGTATACATTCATGTAATTACCACACCACAATCAAGATGTAAAGCAGATCCGTCACCCCAGAAAGTAACCACCAGGACCTTGATTTTGGACATGTGTCCGAGGATCTGGCGAATGGAAAGCCTAGCCTTGCTTTGGAACCTCAAGAGCGTTTCTCTGTTTTCTGCCTTCGTCCCCCACCTGAAGCTACCCATGCCTGAGAACCGAGGTGTGAGGCTTGGGGACAGTTAGGAAATCCAGAAGCAGAAATCTCAGAACCACAAGAAATGTTGGTGAATCAGTGAATACATGAATAAATGAAGCAAGCTGAGAATAGGAAGGTGGGTGAGTTGTTTTCTTCTCGATCCTTTTCTGGCCTATCAGGAATCACCAAAGAGACTTCAAGGCTGGGGAGCTGGTCCTCTGGGTCCTCTTGTCGCCCTATGACTTTGCTGTTTCCACTGCTGGGGGAGATGGGGATTGACTGCAGCTCCAGAGGTAAAGTGTGTGGCCTGCATTTCTACGTCCAACACTTCTCAGTGTAGTCTCGAAGGCTCTTCCTGGAACGCGAAAGTGTCTCCTGGGCTCATCCCTATCTGCTTTTGCATGCCACACTTCACCCAACGAGCCAGCAGCTCAGTGATTTTCTCCCCACTGAAAGGAAAATAAACTCACTTGGTCTCCTAATTATAAAAGTAGCAATGAAGCAGCCTTTCAAATATTGTTAATTATAAAATTTAACCATCCCAGGAAATGGTATCAATGCTTCTGTCTTAACTTTTTTCGAAGCCTAAAGATCTGTGTCAGCAGCCACCCCTCCCTGGATGGTAGGTACCGTATTTGGCTATGTATAATGTGCACCCACGTTTTTGGCCCAAATTTTCAGGGAAAAAAACTTTTGTTTTTTAATTGAAATTTTTGTTTGTTTATAGTTAGGTACTTGTTTCTGTATTATAAAAAAATTTCAGCATTCATTTTTTAACATATGGTACAAGAAATTTTATGTAACAATTACAAAACACAAGAACAGATACAAGGTCCAAGACATTTTAGGTATAAAACTTTTTTATATTAAAAATGATGATCATATTCTAGGGTATTATTTTGCATATGGATATCATTATTGATTTCTAGAGTTATACTTTTAACTCATAAGAATAAATAAAAGAATTAAGAACATTTATAGAGATAAAGAATTAGTACTACACATGTTTAATGAGCATCCTTATTTTCCCTCACAAATTTGGGCAAAAAAGTGTGCATTATACATGCAAAAATATGATATTTTCAGAAAGAAAAAATATTATGATTGATAAGTAGTGATGTCTATATGAGGGAGGGGTAGAGAGAGGGAGAAAGTAGATACAGCTATGCTATATTTACTTGACCTATACATTTGATCCAAGATGTGGAGAAACAGGCCTTCCTGCGGCTAAAAAAGAAAAAAGAAAAAGGAAAAAGCCTCCCACCCATCCTTCTAGGAGGACCAGTTGCTGATGCGATCTCTTCTAGCCGACCTAGAAGGACTCTGTCTAGATGCAGCCACGTAGCGGTGTTCTCTCTGTTACTAGGTTGAGATAACGAGATGACAGCAATGGAGTTGAGCTACTACAGTAGACTTTCAGTTAACCAGCCTCCATGGGGACTGTAGATGCTGGACAAGTGTAAGCAGACTATCATAACCAGAACTCAAGGAACCAGCTACTCCAAAGCCACTGGTGTGCCAGTTGCTTCAGAGTGCCAATTGCTTGAGTTCTGGTCAATGGAGAGTCTACTGTACAACCCCAGCTCTCTGTGCTAGAGGCAAATCAATACAGATGTCTGAACAGGCCTTCATTTCTCACTGAAGGTTCTGGGAACCAGGCACGGGTTGCTTGCATTACTTAGCGTCCTGATGGAGGTGTGTGCTGTGTGAGCACCACCTCATTGTTTCCTCTGATGAATGAAAACAGGCAGGCCGGTCTTGGGAATTCTAAGTTACAAGGGGAAAGGGAGCTGTCCCCGCCATAGTCACTTGTCTGTTGCATGTGCCCACCCTAATGGGGAGGGCTGTCCCTTGAAGGCTTGTTGATTCCTTGCTTCTGCTAACTGGTCACAATAAAAAATAAGGACAGAATCCCAGGGCTTAAAGTAAGAATTAGCTGGAGTCTGGGCAGAGGTCTTTCCCCTGCCTGATAGCAGGTGGGCAGGTCTCTGAGTGTCCCATGGAATCAAAGGCTCTGAACAAAGAGGTGCATCTTCATCCTGCAGGGCTCCTGGGGACCCCCTGAAGTTGAGGGGGAAACTTGGGGACCAGCAGCCAAGAGAAAGTTGTTGAGGGCCAAGCTCTGATGATTTCCAGTCCTCACTCACTACAGATCAAAGCAGCCTTGCTGTGTCCAGATTGTATAAATATTGAATAAGGCTGCTTGGAAGATTGAGATGCTTTAACGGAGTTGGGGGAGGGGAGGAGGAAGAAGGTGGGACCGGAAACGCTGACCCTCAGCTAAGAGCGAATGCGGAAGTCAGCAACAAAAGAGTGGGAGTGGGTTCCTTCAGGCGTGGCTTCTGCCCTTGGCTTAGACTCTGCACTTGCATTACTTCTGAGGTATAAGCTGGGCAGCAATTTGACCGTCTGGGTCAGAGCAATCGGCGGGAAGAATGCGCTCTTCTCTCAGTTTGATTTCTTTAAGTCTCCTCCTTTATTTGGAAGTCTAGCACATCAGCTTGAGGCTCCTTCTGCACTACAGGAGGGTGCTTTCTGGGGGAGGGGGGACACACGCTTTTGGGGCCTCTCATGGTAACCCATAGACTTCAGAGTCTTTTTGCTAGGAAGCCTTCCCCAGCTCCACGCATCTGGGCCAGTACCCCTTCTCTGTGTCCCTCTCTCTCACTAGACTGCAGTGACCAGGCCAGTTTCAGTGCCTTACTCACCATTGCATCCCTTAGCAGAGTTCCTAGCATGGAGGAGGTGCCCCAACATGTATTGAATGAATACGTGAAAGAGAGCGTGTGCGGAGTGTCAGAGTGGGCCACGTGGCACAGCTCTTCCTGGGGCTGACCCCAACCAGAAGGTGCCTCTGAGCTCTTGCTGTGACTTCTCCTGGCTGATGGCTGATTTTACCCGATTAGCTAGGGATGCTCCTTTTGCAAAACCCTTGTCTTTCCTAGTGATACCCACCGATTGCTCAACTTGTCCACCCCAAAATTATGTTCAGGAGGCCAACTTAAAGGACACAAAGCTCTCCCCCCACAGTGGGGTGTGATTTCTCCTGTGTAGTTTAGGGTTAAAGCATTTCATGAGTCTCTTCCCAGTCTTCCATTTCTCCCACTATTCTCTAGCTGTTCCAAGTCCAGATTCATGGGGCTTTTCTGTCTTTCTAACATTTTCCCTTACTTATTTTCCTTGCCAAAGATTGAGATATCTCTCATGCTTTTTCTCCTTTGTGGGTTCTTAGGAAAGCAGGCAGGTTTAGGTCAGGGTCCCTAGGTTTTTCCCTTGAAATTTCTCATCTTACAACCCCCTGAAAGATGCTGTAGTCCCCTTGCCACCCAGTCCCTGGCAGTCATACTCTGTGTTCTTCCCAGTTCTGTTCTCTGTGTTCCAGTCCCTTCTGAAAGCACAGGCCACTGAATGCAAACTCTCAGGACCCACGCCCCAGCAGGGCTCACCACTTCCGGTCTCACCTCTCCAACCCTGCCCTGCAGGAAGCTTCCTCACCGAGCCACACCCTCCCGGGCCTCGCACAGGGTCTTTTGCTGGCTCACACTGCTTCACCATCATTTGCCCAGACTGCGTCTCCTCAATTTACTCTGACTTAGGGGTAAAGTCTCGCAGTTTTAAATTGTCGCTTTCCTCTGTCCCCACTTGCTCTTTATAATGAAATGGTGCCACAGGTCTTAAAAAGTTCAGCAGGAATTTTCCAGGAAGAGAAAACAGCCAATACGGAGGCCCTAAGGAAGAAAATCAAACGAAAGAGGGACAGCCAGAATCCTGGTGTGATCTTGGAGAGTGGGACAAAGTAGGGTGGGGTGGGGGAGAGAACGAGGGGGTTGAGATGTAAGCCTTGCCTTGAAAAGAATTTTATGGGAAATCGTCAAAACATCTTTGGGCCAGAGAGGTATTGATTAGCTCTGTGTTTATATTCATTGTTGCTCATATTACAAAGGGCTAGTGTCCCTGATAAATAAAGAGCTTGGAAGTGATAAGAAAGTTGATTAGAAATATTAATAAGAAAACTACTTTAAAACTAGCCAATGACTCCATAGAAGAAGGTATAAAAGATATGATCAGACAATTCACAGGAAAGGAAATACAAATGGCTCTTAAACAGATAAAAGAGGTCCCACCTCATTTGTAATGAGAGAAATGCAAATTAATTCTCCACTGAGATTCCATTTTCACCTATTATATTGGCAAAAATCCCAGAATTTGATAACACATTTCTTTGGCACTCTCAAACATTGCTGGTAGGAGTGTAAATTAGCCCAACCATGCTGAGGGCAGTTCAGCAATATCTACCCAACTTATAAGTGCCTATTTGACCTCTGCTTCTAGGATTTTTCTATAGAGATATACTGTACACATGTGAAATAGTGTATTTTCAGGGTTGTTAATTATAGCAGAAGGTAAGTGTCCATTAATAGGAGGCCATCAAACAGATAATGGTCTAACTATGTGCTGGAATACTATGCACCCATGAAAAAGAATGAGATGGCTCTCTATGCGCACAAACAAGAGTTCCAAGACATTCAAGGCCGTTATTAAATGATTATGCAACAGGAAGAGCAGGGTATATAGTCGGCACATTTTACGTAAACCAAAGGGGAAGAAATGAGTATACTTGCATTTTCTTGTAAAAGCATAAAAAAGCATGAGATAAGTACAGAATAGTTATCCAAGGGGAGGTGGGAGAGCTGCGGGAGCCAAGCAGAAAGGGGATAGATCTGAGAAGGAGACTTTTCATCGTGAACCTTTCTATAGTTCCTGAATTTGGAACCATATGAATATGAACCTAGTCAAAACATCACACTAAGAAAAGATTAGTTCCCACAGTCTTTGTTTCAGAAAAGCTCTTTTATGGCCTGGCTGCCCAGAAGAAGCCAGCACCCGGTCTTATGACTTACACCACCTCCAGCGATTCCCCCAGTGTTAAAAAATATCCCCCCCCAAACAAATTCATAATGTTTTTAGAGGGCAGCTGCACTGTGTCACCCAACAGTAAGTCATTAGAATTTCCCGAGTTTGAAAATACCTCCTTGTCCTTCTGGGGGCTCTGATACAGGTTTCTGAGTTTCCCCATGTGCTTCTTTCCCACTCAAGTTGTCATTTTCAGGTGGCCTTGCTATTGAACACAGCCAGTGTCTGCCCTTTATTCTGCTCTCTTTCTCCCTGGGGCATTTCCTTCCTGAGATGACCTTGCTGAGAAATTCTTGAGAACTGGTCACTCTTGGTGCTTTGTGATTGCTTTTCCAGGCTCTGACTTATGTGTATCAAATGCGGTTACCCGATTTGAACACCTTGTAAAAACATTTAAAAATCACTTGGTGAAAATCCTTCAAACAAGGAGCAGCTGTGCTGGAGAAAGCCAGCTGGTTGCTCACCGCTTTCTCAGAAGTGTGGGGAAGCACAGTGTTCAGGAATTCCAGGAGGTGAAGGGTAAAACTAACCAACACATTCCCTGTGGTTGGGCTGTGATTGCCGGAGAAAATGGCCTTCGCCTCGTCCGGCTCGGCTCACAAAGGTTGCTCTCTGGGGGAGGCGCAGTCAGAAGTTCTCCTAGGAGAGCTTGGGTCTGGCCTCACTGCTCTCCGACTGTGACACCTGTCACTCAGGTCTAAGCTAACTTAGCACCCACACATCTGCGAGTAGATGTTGAATAAAAGATTTATAAGCTTTTCCTCTCTAAAGCTGACCTTTATTAGACTTCTGTGTACTCATGTATAGCTTGTTTCATTCCTGGAATAAAAAAAAAAATAAGGTCTGTATCTTTGGTTACACATATGTATCCCCAACCAGTTATAAACAGGAGTACAGGGACCACCTGGTTTTCTTCTTTGTCCCCCACCCCCAGCCCCTACAATTGCTAACACATAGTCACCTCTGCATAAATACTTGTTGAATAAAAAAAAAATGAATAGTGGTTCTCCAATGCTCGCTACATGCATATTTAGATCAGCTCTCCCCAATAGAAACTTCTATGATGATGGAGATATATAGCTCTGCTGTTCAATACTGTAGCCACTAGCCACATGTGGCTACTGAGCCCTTGAAATGTGGTTAGGGTGACTGGGGAACTGAACTTTTAATTTTCATTAATTTTATTTAAATGGCCACGTGTGGCTAGTGACTACCATATTGAATGGTGTAGATTTAGATTATTACCTATCTAATTTGGTCATTTCTATTGATAAAACAAACTGTGTAGCCTTCTTGAGTTACCTTTTTGTATTTAATGCAGCCCAGAAACTTTCAACAATAGTTCTGGAAGCAGAGAAGAAGCATGTTGGCTCTCTCCATGGCACTCACTGTCATCGCCACAGGCGAACAGAGACCAGAAGGAGGAAGAGTGGAGAAAAATTAGTTCTGCCTGTTTTTTTGTCCCTGAGAAGGTCTGGTGTTCCTCAGGAGTGGAAGCGGCCAGCCTCTGGGTTTATGACTCACCCGAGAGCCAACCTCTATGACTTCTCCAAGTCCTGGCCAGTAGGCCGGGCACAGGGTCAGGGCTGAGCTGGAGGCAGGAGTGCCCCACGGTGAGTCATCCACACCGGCTCTCAGAACAGGTGTTCCTTGGTGAGCCTCCTTCGAGGGCGCCTTTGCCTGCAAACCTGACTGTTGCCCAAGGACAGGCATGATGTTTATTCCTGTTGGGGAATGTCTGGGGGTTGGTCTGGAGTGACCTGGGATTTGTGCCCAGAGACCCCACAAGGAATTGGATCCAGGGGTGGGTTTTGTGATCTGGCTGCTCTGGTACCAGCAGCACCTTCAGCAACATTAACGTCAAGCCAGGACCCTTTCCTCAGCCCTGGGTCCACCTGGTTCCAGCCGCTGTTGCGGTGTTATCCGAAAGCCTAGGGCTCCGCGGACACAACAGGAAGGATGACCACAGAGCAGGCACTCTCGTCTGTGTGTGTGTGTGTGTGTG
>PVJL010019959.1:0-12902 GCA_004026885.1 Lyroderma lyra
AGATAATCCCTCATAAATATAAATGCAAATATATTCTGGAATATTTTAGCAAAACTAATCTAACAGTCTATGGAGGGAGTTCCCTGGTGGTGTAGAGGCTTAAGGCTTCATCGCTGGCACTGTCAGCGCTGTGGCCTGGGTTCGATTCCCAGCCAGGGAACTATCCACATACCAAAAGTAAACAAACAAACAAACAAACGAACAAAAAACAGTCTATGGAAAAAATGACCAAGTATATACATCATGACCAAGTGTGTTTTATCTCAGAAACTTGAAGTATTTTTACCACTGGGAAATCAATGTATTTATTATTTTAACACAATAAAACGTAAAGCCACATGACCATCTCATGGGTACAGAACGAGCATTTGACACAATCCATTTATCTGACTCAAAGCATTTGTCATAAGGCCTCAGAACACTCAGAGTGAAAGGGAAGTTAAGCTGAAAAATGGTATGTACAAAAACTTAAAACTAGCATCATATTTAATTACTTTTCCCCTAAGATCAGAAATGAAACAAAAATGTCTACTCTTATCATTTCTATTCAACATAAGTAGTTTCCATCCAGTGCAATAAGGCCAAGAAAAAAGTGATTCCACTTGCAAAGAAAGAAATGAAATTCTCTTTATGAACAAATGATATGACAGTTGATGCAGCAAATTCAACAGACTATAAAACAGCTACTAGAATTAACAAGTGAGTTTACAAAGGTTACATGTTACAAGATCAATATACAACAATCAATTATATTTCTACTTAGTAACAAGGAACATGGAAATTTAAATATATACTACTACTTACAATAGTATCAACAACATGAAATATTTGGGGAAAATCTAGAGATAAAAGATGTAAAAGACCTTTACACTGACAACTAGAAAATATGGCGGCGATAAATGAAAGAACACATACGTAAATGAAGAGACGTACCTTTTTCATGTGTCAGGAAACTCAATATTGTTAAGATGTCAGTTATCTCAAAATTGTTCCGTAGACTCCAAAGAATGCTAATCAAAGCCCAACAGGCTTTTTTTGTAGACACTGATGAACTGAATCCAAAATTTCTATAGAAAATCAAAAGAGTTACAAGAGTCAAAATAACTTTAGAGACAAACAAGGACATGGAGGATTAATACAGTCTAATTCCAAGACTTACCGTAAAACATAAAGTAATCGATACAATTTGGAATTGGTATAAAGACAGAAATCAATGAAAAGGAAGCAAGAAATGGATGCAAAGAAGTATGGACAACATACTCCTATCCAGTAACAAAGGTAATTCAGTGGAGAAAACTCCTCTTTTGGGGGCAAAAAGAATCTGGAACTATGGGATATCCACAGGCACAAAATAAGAAAATAAAAACTTGGATTCATATCTTAACGTCATCTAAAAACTTCAGTTTAAATGGATGACAGCTCTAAATGTAAAACCTAAGGTGTTAAAACTTTTAGCAGAATGTAAGATCCCTTTGTGACCTTGTGATAGGTAAAAATTTCTTAGCTACAAAGCAAAAAGAAGTCATCAAAGGACAAATTGATCAATTGGACTTCATCAAGTGTAAAAACTTTGCTCCTTGAAAGACACTGTCAAGATGGTGAAAGGGCAACCCACAGATGGAGAGAAACTATTGCAAGTCATACAGCTGATAAAGACAAACTTGGACTACACAAAGAACTCTCAAGACTCCATGAGATATCAAGCAACAAAATTTACAAGTGTTCAAAAAAATTGAACAGACACTTCCGCGAAAGAGAGATACCAATGGCAAACAAGCGCATAAAGAGATGCTCAACACGAGTAGCCATTAGGCAAATGCAAATTACAACTACAACGAGATACCCCTACAGCCCTACGAGTGTAGCCAAAATTAAAATGACTAGCCACTCTTACAACGTGATGGGGACTATGTGCAGGAAGTACAATTCTCATACTTGTACAGTACTACAAGCAGTATTAAATAGTACAACCACTTTGAAAAAGTTTGGTGTTTTTTTAAGACATTAAACAAACACCTGTCATGTGCTCCCACCAGTGGAGTCCTAGCTAAAATTCACCCGAGAGAAATGAAAGTATGTGCACACAGAAAGATGTGAACGCGGGAAATATTTGTGGCGGCCTTATTTGTAAAAGCCTCAAACTGGTAACAACCCAAATGTTCAACACAAGGCAAGATGGATACATTGTGGTGTACCTGTATACTGGAGTAGTACTCTACGACAAAAAGGAACATGCCCCATCCTGAAAGAATGTGGGTTGCGCAGGGGCGCATGCGTCAACCGCCTCCAGAAAGAATCCCGCTGCACCTGCTAGCAGTCTCCTAGCAACTGGAGAAGCTGCGACAACAAACCACGGAAGCTGCTGCTCGCCCTGGTGCCAGCGGTACCATGGCGGACAACTTTTGGCTGTTGAAGCCAGTGCCGCCTCGGCAACCGATTCCCCCGGGCATGAACTGCAAGCCCTGGTACCAGGACAAGTTACCTTCCAAGTGCTTCGCCAAGCACAAGCACAGGCTCCTGAAGTTCCCCACTTCCCTGGACGGCCGGCGGTGGGTATGTGTGAAAGAGGGGCTGGACGACTTCAGGAGGGGCTGTCCATCTTGTGAAAATCTCATCACTCGCGGCCCTAAGGAAGGCTTTCCCCCCGTTGCCTCTCGAAATATGCCCCACCCTGGCTCCAGAGCGAGTCGGAAAAAGTTGCCCCGAACAGCAGAGCTGTTCTCCACACTCTCGCCAGCCCAGCAAGCACGGAAGGCATTCGTAAAGGACATCGAAGCCAGCTTGACCCAGCATCCCTTGGCACGCTACACAAGCCTGAAGGAAGACCTACCTGCAGACCTCCTCCTAGAGGCCCTGGAAGTGCTTGATCCTGACAGGAAGCTGGAGGACACATGGGCTTATTGTGAGGATACCAGGAACAGAATGGAATCCCCCACAGAGCTTTGCGAAGCAAGTCCTCCCGAAGATGACCTGGCCCCCACAGAGCTTTGTGAAGAGTGTCTTGTTGATGTTGACGTTGACTTGGCCCCCACAGAGCCTTCTGAAGAATACCCTGCCAGAGTCTACCTGAGCCCCACAGAGTTTTGTGAGGACTATCCTTCTGAAATCGACCTGGCTGTCGCAGAGTCTTGTGAAGAATGTCCTCCCGAAGTCGACTCGGCCCCCACAGAGCTTGGTGAAGAATATCCTGCCGAAGTCGACCAGGAACCTCCCAAGTTGAATTTTCTGCCTCTTTTAGAAAGTCTGTTTCCCAAGAAAAAGAAAAAGAAAAAGAAAAGGAAAATATGGATGCCAACCAAGAAGTTTATGGTTGAACTTCCCCCTCGTCGCAAAGGAGTACCAAGAGGAGTCCGTGAATTCTGCAAATGGGCCACTGATTTTGGAACCGAGGGCCTTGATGTAAAGTACATGGTCGACTCAGTGAAAATTGACGTTAGCCAATTGTGCAAACCAACCTTTCCTAAACACAAAATAAAGCCTGTGATCCTGATGCCTTTTAATGTCAACTACAGCAGAGAGCTAGATGAAATAGAACAGAGAAGATTCTCCCTACAGGAACATGGCTGGGAGAAGAGACTCAAGAAGCCACGGGATCCTTACAAACCCAAACACGTGAAGATAAGATATGGAGCATGGTACCTGAAGACCTGGTTGTGGACAAAGCTAAGAGATGACGAACCCTTGGTTGACCCCCGCATCTTACTGGAGGCTGAAATGAGGAGGCGTCGACCAGACATTATTGATGATCTTTATGGAACGATTGCCTTTAAAGACTTCATTGTAAGCAAGGGCTACAGGATGCCGGGTATACTTGAGAAGATGTTTAGAAGGAAAGGATGGAGTTACGATTCTGTTAAGACTCCTCTACACCGACTGCGATTCAAGATCCTCGAAGAGGAAGATGAGCCAGTAGAAGAAGCGGAGCCCAACTTAATCGAAGAAGAAGAAGAACCACTAGTAGAAGCGGAGTCCAACTTGATCGAAGGTGATGAGCCAGGAGACAAAGAATCCCACTTAGACGTAGAAGATGATTCACAACACCAAGTGAAATCCACATTGGATGTAGAGGATGATGGTTCACTACACCAAGAGAAATCAACCTCAGACATAGATGATTCGCTACGCCGAGAGAAATCCAACTTAGAAGTAGAAGATACGCCTGAACGCCGAGTGAAATTCGACATAAATGAGGATGATGAAGCTCCAGGGAAGGGCAAACGTAAAAGGATGAAAGGAAAAAAGAAAACAAAGAAAAAGAAGACAACAAAGAAAAAGAAGAAGAAGAAGAAGAAGAAGAAGAAGAAGGCGGTGATCTCCACTACACCCAGTGAAAGTAATCTGGAAGTAAAAGAAGATGATGCACAGGATGATGATTAGACAGTTTCTATTTACTGCTTCCCTGGCTATTTCTCTCATTTTAACATCAATCAGATTTCATGATGAGTGTCCCACTGTGTATGGACAACTTTGATTCCCCAGTGTCTGTAAATTTAACATCTAATGCTTACAAGCATTTCTAAATAAACTTCTGCTTGGCATCACCAATCAACTTGTTGCAATCAATGCCTCGCCTTTCATGTGCTTTCCCTTTTTTCATTGAGGTGTCGTAGTGTCTGAATCACTGGTTTGCTCCCTGTGACCACTCTCATTAACATTTTTGACCATTTAAATATTTGCAGAGACTATTCCTTCAAATCCTGGCATCAGCTCCTTGATCTCATTACCTGCATTAGTCTTGTCCTCATCTTTCTGCAGACACTGATCCCTATAGTCAGGCTCTAGATTTTCTTATTGACAAATTTTCTTATTTCAAATCTCAATTTCAATTATGGGGAATTCTGGCCCCTGCTTCTGACCTTGTTGCCCACCCTTTTTAACACTCCCAAACCTCTAATTCTTCTATTTCAACACAATTTCCAACCCAATGACCCTTACCGCTCTTTTGGCATTACTCATGCCTTGTTTTCAGTTCCTTACTTTCTCAGCTTAGAGTCCATTCTCCACCATCATCACTCTTTGAGTATACTTCTAACTCCTCTTCCTTTCTCTCTCACTCTTGTATTCTTCTGATAAATTTCCAAGGTTAAGGTTAAATCTTAATCTCTGCCATCCTTGTACTTGTGCCTAAACAGTAAAATATGGCTAGCAAAAACCACATACCACACTCGCTTGTTACATATGGGGCAGGAATCTTAAATGAGCCTCAGCTGTAAGTTGTACTCCCTTCCCATCATCAGTCTATTCTCCCACTTTCCAAAATGACCACTTTGCTTCTGTCATCAACTACCCAACATGCTTTCTTTATTCCTGCCTCCCAAAGCATTGCTTTGTACTTACTGATCAAATAAAACAGAAGAGAAGCTCTTTTCCTCTCTTCACCAAACCTACCGGGCAAGCTACATCTGTACCCATTTTCTCTATCCCATCTGACACAAAGAAAGGACTCTTTATTCTACCAAACAAAACTTTTCATTTAGCATTGGATCGCCACATTTTGCCTAATCAAATATTTGTCCTGTTTTTGCCTCCTGATGTTTTCTCTTTGGGAATAATTACTGACACGAAAAACCAAAAAACCAAAAAGACAAAACCAGAAGGGTGGTGGAAGAGGTTCTAGCCTTTAGACGGGTTGCTCTCTGCATCCCCTATTCCCTTATTCTTTAAGTTTTCTTTACTCTTTGGTAATCAATCCCCACATTGACTCTAAACCCTTTTTAGTAGTTAATGATTCTTTATATTAAAATTTCTCTGAGAAGAAGGCAAAATGGCGACTGGAAAGGAGGTCCCTAAAGCCTCTCCCAGAAAACACAATTGAACGGCCACCCAGGAGCCAAGAAAGAGGACCCCGAGTAACAAAATGGCTGTTGAGAAATCCACAAATCGCAAGTAAACACCTGAAGGTTGGCGAGAAGGGGGCGAGTGGGGGAAAAGGAAGGGAGCAGAGACTGCAACAGGACACAATTGCTGCTGACTCTTCGGAGCAACGCAGTTCGTGGGAGGGGAGAGACCACGGGGGAGCTGGGCTTTGGAGCTGCATGCTGGGGATGGAGTTTAGGAGCCAGCCTCTGGAACTTTTGAGTGGTAGAAGGGCTGAGCGAGGACTCTGAACTGCAAAGATGACACACCAGCTCAAGGCCCCCTGGAGACCTACACACAGCCCACTGCAAAGGTGACCCTGCTGTCTCAGGCCAGGCCCACAGCTTTGGATTTATGGAGTGTGTACTTCCTCTTGCACCCCAATTATCTAAAAGTAGTGTGAGCCCGTAGACAGCCAGATGCTGAATCAGGACTAGGAAGAAAGATTGATTTTAGAGCATTCACCCCAGCCAGCAGAAACAAGCCTCAGACCAGCTTCCCCAGCAAAGGGCAGAAGGCAGAGCTGCCCTTGGAGAGCCTTTTGTTGGCCTCTTCCCAGGATATATGCGCATAGCCTCCAAATGCAGTAGGAGATCAGAAACAAGAAATAAACAACCCCCACTCTCCCAAAACTTGATCCCCAGTTCCACCTAGTGTCTGCCCTACAGCAAGACACCACAAAAGCAATAATCTGGGCATTGAAAAAAAAAACCCTCATGTCAAAGAGGAAGAACCCAGCAGACAGGACGAATTCCTTAAAAACTAAAACTCTTCAGAAAGAACATGAAATTTACCCAGAAGACAGCTTGTTACAACTGGAAGTGTCTCATTTAAGTGACGGAGAATTTAAAGCTGCCATTCTAAAGGCTGTGAGAGAAATAAAAACATACTGGTAGAACAACATAGCTAAGATAAATAACACAAAAAAGGATATAAACGACATAAAAATGGAACTCTGTGAACAAAAAGAACAATTTAACAAATAAATTCAAAACATAAGAGAGATTGAGACGGAAATGCGAGAAATAAATAATACAATAAAAGAAGTGAGAAATGAAATAACTGCCGTATTAAACAGGACCAAACAGATGGAGGAGAGAAATACTGATATTGAAGATCAGAACATGGAAACAGCTCAGAAAGAGGAAGAGAGGGAATATAGAACCAAAAGGACTGAAAGAACCCTGCAAGAACTATCCGACTCTGTGAGACAAAACAACATCAGGATAATGGGAATAGAAGAGGGGGCAGAGCAATCTACAGAGAGCATACTCAAACAAATCATAGATGAGAAATTTCCAAACCTAAGGAAAGATCTGGAACCCCAAGTTCAAGAAGAAAACAGGTTCCCTAGATACCTGGACCCTAACAGATCTTCTCCAAGACACATGGTACTAAAGATGTCCAAAACTAAAACAAAGAGACAATTCTCAAGACAGCCAGGGAAAAAAGAACTATAACCTTTAGAGGAAAACCCATCAGGCTGGCATCAGATTTCTCAGCAGAAACTCTATAAACCAGGAGAGAGTGGAATCCAATATTCAAAACTTTAAAGGAGAGAAACTTCCAGCAAAGAATAAATTATCCAGCAAAATTATCTTTCAGACATGAAAGTGGAATAAAGACCTTCTCAGAAACACAGAAGCTGAGGGAATTTGCCAACACGAGGCCAGCACTCCATGAAATACTGAAGGAGGCCCTTCAACATGAAACAAAACATCAGGAAACATGGAACAAAGTTGGGGCAACAAGGAAGAAACAAAAACAAACAAACCAAAAACAAAGAAAGAAATAAGTAATGGCCACAGGAAATCCTCACATATTGATCATCACTCTAAATGTTCATGGAATGAACTCACAAATAAAAAGACAGAGTAGCAGACTGGATTAAAAAACAGAATGCATCCATATGCTGTCTCCAATAAACACACCTCAGCTGTAAGGACAAACACAGACTCAGAGTGAAAGAATGGGATACAATATTCCAAGCAAATGGTAACCAGAGAAAAGCAGGAGTTGCCGTACTGATATCTGATGAAACAAAGTTCAGGTTAAAAAAGATAGTAAAAGACAAAGATGGACATTACATAATGATAAAAGGCACAATGCAACAACAAGAAGACTTGACACGAATCAACAGATATGCTCCCAACCAGGATGTACCAAAATATACAAAGAAACTACTAAAAGACTTGAAAGGAGAAACTGATGAATACACAATCATAGGGGAGACTTAAACACCCTGCTAACAGCCATGGACAGATCATCCAAACAGAAAATAAATAAGGAAATAACAGCACTAAATGACACATTATAGTAATTGGACATAATTGACATTTACAGGACACTTCATCCAACAAAAAGTGACTACACCTTCTTTTCTAGTGTGCATGGAACGTTCTCAAGGATAGACCACATGCTCGGACAAAAAAGTAGCCTCAGCAATTTCAAGAACATCGAAGTCATACCAAGTGTATTCTCAGACCACAAAGCTTTGAAATTGGAGATCAACTGTAAAAGGAAAGCAGAAAAAAACACATATACATGGAGATTAAACAACAGCTTATGAAACAAGAACTTTGTAAAATAACAAAAGATGAGATTAAAACATATATAGAAACTAATAACAATGAAAATACAACATATCAGAATTATAAGGACAGTGAAAGCGGTAATAAGAGGGAAATTTATATCATTACAGGCCTATCTTAAGAAACAAGAAAAATCACAAGCAAACATCTTAGCATCCCATCTTAAACAAGTAGAAAAAGAAGAGCAGACAAAATCCAAAGTCAGCAGAAGGAAAGAAATAATAAAAATTAAAGCAGAGCTAAACCAACTAGAGAACAGAAGGACAATAGAAAAAATTAACATAACGAAGATCTGGTTCTTTGGGAAAGTCAACAAAATTGACAAACCCCTGGTGCGACTAACCAAAGGACGAAAGGAAAAGACACAAATATCCAAAATTAGAAATGAAATGGTAGATACCACAGAAATACAAAGGATTAAAAGAAAATATTATGAAGGACTTTATGCCACAAAATTTAACAACCTAGAAGAAATGGACAGGATTCTAGAAACTTATAGCCTACCAAGACTGAACCAAGAAGAAGTGGATAATCTAAATAGACCAATCAATAGCAACGAGATTGAAATGACTATCCATAATCTCCCTAACGGCAAAAGGCCTGGACCGGATGCTTTCACCAATGAGTTCTACCAAGCATTCAAAGAAGAATTAATGCCTCTCCTCCTCAGACTCTTCCAAAAAATTGAAGAGGAAGGAATACTTCTTAAGCCATTCTATGCGGCCATCATTACCCTAATACCAAAGCCTGGCAAAGACAACACAAAAAAAGAAAACTATAGACCAATATCTCTGATGAACACTGATGCAAAAATCCTGAACAAAATATTAGCAAATAGAATACAACAATGCATCAAAAAGATCATACATCATGATCAAGTGGGATTCATCCCGGGAGTACAAGGATGGTTCAACATACGAAAATCAATCAATGTGATACACCACATAAACAAAATCAGAGATAAAGACCATATGGTCAATTCAATTGATGTAGAAAATGTTTTCAAAGTGGTACAACATTCATTTATGATCAAAACCCTAAATGAAATAGGTATAGAAAGAAAGTATCTCAACATAATAAAGGCCATCTATGACAAACCCTCAGCTAACATCATACTGAATGGGGAAAAGCTGAAACCTATTCCCCTAAAATCAGGAACAAGACAGGGATGCCCCCTGTCACCTGTTATTTAATATAGTACTGGAAGTTCTAGCCACAGCAATCAGGCAAGAGAAAGGAATTAAAGTCATCCAAATTGGAAAAAAAGAGGTCAAATTGTCACTATTTGCGGATGACATGATGCTTTATATAAAAAATTCCAAAGATTCTCCCAGGAAACTATTAGAAACAATTAATGAATACAGTAAAGCCGCAGGATACAAAATCAATGTACAAAAATCAACAACATTCCTTTATACAAACAATGAATGCTCAGAAAAAGAAATGAGGGAGTCAATAATCAAAACAGCTTGGTACTGGCAGAAAAACGGAAATATAGACCAATGGAATAGAACTGAAAACCCAGAAATAAACCCACAAAATTGTGGACAAATAATTTTCGATAAAGGAGCAAAAAACATACAATGGGGAAAAGACAGCCTCTTTAGTAGTTGGTGCTGGGGAAACTGGAAAAACATATGCAAAAGAATGAACCTGAGCTGTGAACTCTCTCCATATACAAAATTTAACTGAAAATGGATTAAAGACCTTCATATAAGACCTGCAACAATAAACTGTATAGAAGAAGACATTGGTACTAAACTTATAGACCTAGGACTCAAGGAAGACGTCATGAACCTGTCCTCAAAGGTAAGGGAAGTAAAAGCAAAAATAAATGAATGGGACTATATCAAACTAAAAAGCTTCTGCACAGCAAAAGAAATCATCAACAAGGCAAAGAGATAGCTACCTGAATGGGAGAAAATATTTGCCAATAATGCATCAGATAAGGGTCTAATATCTAAAATATATAAGGAACTAATAAGACTTAACAACAAACTAATAAACATCCCAATTAATAAGTGGGCAGAAGAACTAAACAGACACTTCTCCCACGAAGAAATACAAATGGCCAACAGACATATGAAAAAATGCTCATTAGCTATTAGGGAAATGCAAATCAAAACCACAATGAGAAACCACCTCACACCTGTTAGAATGGCTATTATCAACAAGACAAGGAATAACAAGTGCTGGAGAGGGTGTGGAGAAAAAGGAACTCTGGTACACTGCTGGTGGGAGTGCAAATTGGTACAACCACTGTGGAAGGCAGTGTGGAGGGTCCTCAGAAAATTGGGAATGGAGCTACCATTGGACCCAGCAATCCCCCTTCTGGGAATCTACCCAAAGAACTTGAAAACCTTCGTCCGCAAAGACTTATGTACCCCAACGTTCATCGCAGTGCTGTTCAGTGGCCAAAACATGGAAACAACCAAAGGTACCTGCGACAGATGACTGGATAAAGAAGCTGTGGTACATATACACAATGGAATATTACTCAGCTGCAAGAAAAGATGAAATATTGCCATTTGCGACAAAATGGATGGACCTGGAGATCATCATGCTAAGTGAAATAAGCCAGACAGAAAAAACAAAGAACTGTATGATGTCACTCATATGCGGAATATAAAACTGAAAGCAAAGAAAAATAGAAATGAACAAACAAATAACCCATGCAAACAATCAATAGTTTAATGTTTATTTGGGGATGAGTGGGGAGGGGAGTGGAGAAAGGGGAGGGGGTGGGAGAGGAGGGGGGAAGCTAAATATAAGGTGATGGAAAGAGAAATCACACTAGTTGGTGAACTTATTATCAACAAGTTGACAACGCACTGTAGAATTGTATGCCTGAAACCTATGTAATCCTTGCTAACAGATGTCACCACAATAAGTCTAACAATAAAAAAGAATTAAACAAAAAAGACAAAACCAACAAAAAGGCTCTTGTAACTCCCATCATCTGAAATAATCAAACAAAACAAAAGAAAAATTCTCCTGACATACCTTTTCTCTCCAGCTACCACTCTGTTTTTGTTCTACTTCATAGAAAAATTACCAGTAAGAGCTGTTTATAACGCAGTTTCCACTTCTTCATCTCACATGTGCTCTTGAGTTCTTTCCAAACAGGATTTTGTCCTTTCTTGATTTTAAAAGTGCCTTGAATAGTATGCATGTCTCATGGAAATAGCAACACATCACTAGTCAGAAGACACACACTTTGAATACCTTCTTTTTCACATTTCGGTTATGTGATCTTGCAGTTCAAGGAGCACGTCTCCTCATATATAAAATGAAAACCATATCGTCAAACTCAAATTTTGATGAGAATTAAAGGATTACTTTGTATAGCTGCCTAATGCCACAAGCATCACAGAATTGATACTCTCATGTATTTGTGAAAGGGGAGGAGGGAAGGGCTAAGGAGGAAGTTGCTACAAAGGTACAAAAGGAAGGAAGACAGGAAAAAATTGTGATGGTGTTTATCCAGTGTGATAGGCTTCAACCAAACCTCAATCTTTGATTTACTTAAGACTAAACTGGGTATTTGCAAAATAAGGGTCAGTAGTAAGGCCTCCTATTGTTTCTTGGTGATGACTATTTCCAGTGAAATAAGTTTTTCTTGGAGAAATTATTTAAGTTTCCCCACTGCAGCAATTACCCACACTGGTATTAGTTTTCAAACAGACATGAACAGAAGCAAACAGAATTTTGATTTCCTAACTCCACTGAGACTTCCAAACAACCAGGCTTCAAATCTATGCTTTTTAAAATATACGGTTTATTAATTTTTTTTAAAGTGAAGATCTGTTTGGGCTGTGAAAATAATTTCCAGTAAGCTGTGGCAAATTTTCTATCTTTAAAATGTCCTCTTGTGATGTGCATGTCCACGTTACCCTCTACGTTAAGCCACCCATGCCCCTAAAGTTGATAGTATATTTCATAAAGCAGTAATAAACAATTGAATTGCAGTATCATATAAGAAATAATAAAAGCTTTGGAGAATCTGGCTCTAGAAACCCGAGTTTAACAAAGACAAAGGAAATTAGTTCTAATTTCGGAGAGTCTGCATAAAAGGGCATTAAATGCATAACCTTTGGAGCTGGGCAGAGAAGTAAGTTCATATTCCAACACTACCACATTCTTATCTTGTGGATATAGGCAAGTAGCTTCACAGAATCTCAGTTTCTTCATCTGAAAACTGGAGCAATACCTATTTCACCAGGCTTTCTAAGGAATAAATGAGGTTTGTGTGCTTATAAAAGTTTTGGTTGTCAATTACTTTTACTTCTTTTCTCTTCACCAGTTCATGGTGAGGGAGATTGTGCTAAATATAGAATACCTGCTTTAACTTTCCAAAATGTAAAGAGGAATCTTAAGGAAACATCAGGCAAACTTTGATTAATTTTTCTAATTATGTTATTTACACCCAATGCATATGACCAAGGGACTAGTGAA
>PVJL010019960.1:0-12907 GCA_004026885.1 Lyroderma lyra
CACACGCACACACACACCACGCTTTACATTTGTTAACCATTATTTCCCCGACAAGGAACGCAAACATCCTCGCTGTCTCCTTCCCAGGACTTACTCTGCGCCCGGCGCAGGCCAAGCCCTCTGTGTCCACCCTGACATGAGGCCTGTGGGGTCGATCGCCTCGTCCTCACCTTATAGACGGAGGAAGGATGCGCAGAAAGAGCCAATGGCCTGCTCAAGGTCCGACGGCCCGCGAGGACCTGGTACATCCGGTACACGTTTTGGGAAACAAAGAAGAGAATGTGCAAAGCGCCTATGACCCCACATCCCGGGGCCAATCACGGTGGATTGTACGAGTCTCCAGTCTCCTTCGCTTCGTCCCCACGGCCATGTCACCCGCTTCTCCCCCTCCAGCAGGGGGACCGCTCTCACGTGTATTTTCTTCTCGTCTGTTGTTTGCTCCGCCGTCCTCTTTTTGCGAGAAACGCCGTACACCCCAGCATTCTCTCTGTGTTTTATCATCATCATCATCACCGCCCTTTCGGCTCACTGCAGAAGGAGCCCCCGCGACAGCAGGTGGACCCACCTGTGATTTGGAAGGCTGGCGCGGACACGTGAGCAGCTGGCTGTGGGGGAGACGGGCCACCAGATGGCAGTGTGGCTCACAGAGCCGCACAGGCCACAGCCCCCACTCAGCCTGCGACTCCGCCCCCCTTTGTGAAGGCGCCTGGGAGCAGCGGCCAGGCCAGGAGCCAGCGGCGGGGCCACGTGGAGGGACTCCTTCCCAGCTCGGCAAGGCCCTCGCTTCTTGCTGAGGAGAGAAACTGCAGCTCTCAGCCCTTTGCTTGAGGAAACGCAACAGTTTTCAGACGCTGGCGATTTCTGTCACCAGATCTCCATGTGTCACTTGTACTCTCGATAGTTTGTCCCCTGATGACCTGAGGGTTTAAGGCGGGCATCTCGGTGCCAGGATACACAGATTGGGGGCGGAAGAAGGGGGCACTGAGGGGGAATCGGGTGGAGACAAGCTGGCAGCGCCCCGCCTCCCCCAACTGCTTCTGGTTTCAGGAAGCACCTTTGAGCCTGACTCACCGCCTGCCCGCAGGGGCTGCCACGTTGTTTCAGCAAAACACGCACCGACCACCAGGAGCTCGGCACCCCAGGCACGTGGGGGGCCCAGTGTCACACCACATGGAGCTGCAGGACCGGGGGGCTGGTCTGGAAGGGCTCAGAGGTGGGCACGCCGGGGCTTTCCGGACGGGGAGCGGGCCGAGGAGCCGACGAGGGGTACCGGCCGGTCTCCTCCACTCGGCCGGAGTCTCTTCCGGACCCCCGAGGAGTGACCCTCTGATGGCGCCCCCCGGTACCACGTGTGGACGGGCGGCACAGGCGGGGGTGAGACCCGGCCCCGAGCTGGGACCTGCGGCAGCAGCCTGCGGCCCACACGACGGAAGGTGCCGGGGCGCGTGGCGGGCCGTGCCGCCTTCGGGCCTGACCGGCGGCCCCACGTCCCCTCCATTGCCGTGTCCCCGGGGTCGAACCCGTGGCGCTGCCCTCACCGCTTTGACGTTGTGGTCTCTGGTCCTGTCGTTTGTCATTTGGCTTCTGGAATGAAACTGACCGTAGGTTTTGGAAAGGTTGGGTCAAGGCGATGATGGAGGATGTGCCTTGAGGCCTCAGGAGATGAGGAAGATGGGAACGCCAGGGTCCGAGGGAGCTCTGAGCAGGTGTGAGAGAGGCCGGCAGGTGCCCCCACCCAAACACGGCCCCCCGAGTCCGAGCCGTCGGAGGGCAGCGCCCGCAGAGCCCGCCGCCCACGTGGACCGGGCTGGACCACGTAAAACCTCCTCTCGTGAGTCGGAAAGGGTCGGGGAGCAACAAAATCATTTATTTCAACTCAAAATGATCGTCCTCCCTCCACGGGGAAGGAGCCTCGGGGTTGATAACCTCCCGTCAGTCACTGGGCTGGAACATGATGGGGGGGAGATTTTGAACCCCAATCTGGGGACTCCAGAGCCCCCGTCTCTTTCCACCACGTTCCGGGGCCAGCAAGAAGCCGCAGCTCGGGCACGTGCATCAGCTTGCCCCGCCCGCACTCCGCGCAGTGGCCCGCCGCCAGGGCATACCTAATGCACCTCCGGGGGCCGGAGCCCCATCGCAGGGAGCCCCAAGACTGAGAGCACCACACATGGCTCTTTTCAGGTCATGAAATTTTAATGACGTTCAGTTGCTGCAATGCTGCATCACGTACCCTTTTAAAGGGAACGTTCCAGGAGCTCGTTACGTGATCGCACAGCAGTGAACACGCTTCCTAGCGAGGAGCAAACCCCAGTCCCTCTCGGTGGCGGCCTTTGGAGCCCTCCGCCATGTTCTAGAAGGTCCTAAGCACAGAACCAGACCGCCACGAGCACACAGCCGGTGCAGGAGCTGAACGGGCACGAAATCGGGCCGGTAGGGCGCTCCCGGGCTCGGCGCGGGCTGGAGGGTCCCGCCGGGTTCTCTCCCAAGGGACTGGGATGGGGTGACGTCTGTGCGCACCCCCTTGGGCTTTTCTCTTCTTTTGGGTTCTGGTGGCATTGTGGGACGTTGTCCTTGTCGTGGGTTGTTTAATGCTAAATGCTCCTACTTGCAGGGCCCCTGGTAGAAGCCAATAAATAGGGAACAAATGAGTGAGAGTGAGAGGCAGCGTCCCCGTATCCTTTTATCAGACCGCTAAGGCCGGGCCGGGCACGGGGCCGCGGTGACACGCTGCTTCCGGCTGTCCACGAAAGCCCACCGGGACGGGGCTTGTCGTCCGGATGGACGCGTGTCAGGTGGTGACGAGCTGAGAAGGGGGAGGCAGGGTAGGGCAGTGGGGTGACAGGACAGGACAGAGGGGCTCGGAGCTGTAGGCAGTCGGCCAGGCCTCCGCGCCTGGGGCGGGTCACGTGACGGTGGGGGGACCGGGCGGCGCCAGGGCCCCGCGGCAGGCCGCTGTCACACGTGTTCTCTCCGCGTGCAAGGGGGGCTTTCGGGTTGACCTTAGCTCGGCGTTCAGCGTTCCGTGAGGGTCCCGAAGCCCCTCTCATGGGTCAGAACCTTCCTTTCGTGTGTCCTGTGGACCCGGCCTTCTACGAAGTCCTGGGGCTACCCCTTCCCGTCCGCCGGACCTCCCAGTGCCTCGGCCGTGCCTTCCTGACTCCTCCCCGGGTGCGAGAGCTTCGGGCCCCTTCGGCTCCCCGCAAGGGCCTGATAACTCAAACTGAACACAGCACGGCCTTGCGTTGAATCACCGCACTCCCCAGCCTCCAACCCTCGGAATAGAGTCCCACGCTGTCAGCCGGGCTGTGGCAAACATGGCCAGAGCCCCCTCGCCGCCCCCGGGACATGCCCACAGCACTCTGTGCAAGGCCCTGCTTCTCCCGGACGCGGGCGGTGGGCCGCGGGTGCCCTGGGAGCAGCCCTCGGGCAGCGACGGCCCCGGGCGGGCACAGGCAGAGAACAACGCAGGGATTCCCATACCGGCTCCCAGATTCCCCGGTGGGACAAGCCGGCTGCCCCCCAACACGCATTATTTGGGGTCCCTTCCCTTCTCCGTCTAACTTCTCCGCGGCTCTCCCAGTGCTCCCTAGAGCCATCACCCAGATACACAACTTGGATGCAAATCTTCGTGTTTGGGCTGGAGTTTGGATTGTGTCCCCCGGAAGGTATGCTGGGTCCCTAGCCCCTGGGGACTCACTAGGAAAGAGGGTCTTTATAGATGAACTGAAGTTACGATGACATCACACTCAACTAGGGTGGGCCCTCACCCAGTGGCTTGTCTCCCTGTTGTCACAGGGAGTACGCCAAGTGACAACAGAGGCCGAGACTGGAGCCATGTGTCTCACAAGCCACGGAATCCCGAGGATGGGCAGCGACGCCACACGCTAAGAGAAGTGCGGACACCTTCTCCCCTGGGGCCTTCGCAGCCAGCAGGGCCCTGCCGCCACCTTGGCTCCTGGCTCCCGGCCCCCAGGGCCACGAGGCAGTAAGTCTCCGCTGTTTTAAGCCCCGTGGTGTGAGGTTCTGGTGACAGCAGTCCTAGGGAACCGATGGAGGGATCTATCACTACGTGTAACGACGGCCTCGGGGTTCAGTGACAAAAACAACTGTTTCTTGTGTGTCTCAACTTTCTGGGTCAGGAATGTGGGCAGGACTGAGCGGGACAAGACTTCTGTCCCATGTTGTGTTGACTGAGGTTACTCATTGGTATTCAGCTGACAATTGGACAAGTCCTGGACATCCAAGACATCTCCGTGTGTCCGGCGTGTGGCAGGATCTCGGGGTGGCCAGAGGCTGCACTCAGCCGGGACAGTCGTCCAGAGAACTCACCCATGGCCCATTGAACATGGCCGTGTCCAGGGCATCCGAGTTCTCATGTGATGGCTCAGGGGTCCCAGAGACAAGGTGCCCCCAGATACCAGGCACACACAGCAAGGCTTCTCCTGACAGTCTCAGAAGTTCCAGGGTGTTCTTTCTATCACATTCTGTTGGGTGAGCCAGTCACGGAGTTCAGCCCAGATCCACGGGGTTGGAAGAAGCCGCCACATCTCAGAGGGAGAAGAAGCAAAGGGTGGTGGCCACCTCTGACCTCCCTCACCCCACCTCAGGGGCTGCTTCCGGGGTGACCTGACCCAGGACAACAGGAGGCTTCAGCATCTGGCCCCTGACTCTCCCTAGAGGCACCTCTCACCCTCACACTCACCTTTGGTGCAGGTGGTACTGGGCTCCTTACCGATTCCCAATACTGCAGGTACCATCTTGCATCTGTGACTTTATTTACTTTTATACAAAGTAAACGCACACACAGAGTAGATGCCACACATTAGATGGCCGGGCCCTTCTCTGCCTAGATTGCCCCGCCCCCTGAATTGTGCTCACCTGGCCCCCTAGACCCCCTAGACCAGCTGTCCCCCTAGACCAGCTTCACCTCCACCCCCGTGACGTCACGTCCTGCTTCTGTCGCTCGTGTCTCAGCGGCCAGGGGAGCACCTGCTCGCTGGTCCGTGAGCTCCTCGGGAGAGGGGACTGTTCTCTCCTCTGTCTCTCTGTGTCCTCGTGTCGGCCGGTGAATTGCTCAAGGTTTGCATCCATGTTCACCTGACACTCGGTGAGCGATTTTCTTAATGTCATCCAGCTCCGTGTCGGAGCGGTCCCCAAGCTGTCTTGGGGACAGGGGCACAGGTGAGAACATGATCAAGAGCGACCACTTCATTTAAAATGATGGGACATCTATGTGATCGATGGCCTCCACAGCCTTGTCTACGTCCCCTTGGTCCTGCCCAGGCTTGGTCCCTAAATCTCATCTTCTTCTTGTCCCCTGTCCTCTCTCGTGTATAAAATAAGTCACAGCTGCTCCCCAGGGGAGCTGTCGCTCACAAACACGGTCAGAGTTCCCCTAAGTCCACACACGGGCGTAAAGCAGACAGCAGCGCAGGGGGCTGCGCAATTTCTTCTGTCGAAGGACCGAGGTGAAATATTTTAGGGTTTGCGGGCCAACAGGCAAACCCCAGGAGAGTTTGTGGAGGTGCTTAGGTAACTATCTGTGACCGCCGAAACATTCTGAAGGCGTCCTTGGGCTGGCGGGCCGTGGGCCTGGTTTGCGGGCAGAGGGCGGAGCGGAGGGAGTCCGATGGGAGGGGAGGAGGGCGGGGCGAAAGCCCTGGCTCGGTCACTCATTGTCACTGTCGCAGAAGAAGGCCCTGCTGGAGATTGTCCCATATTGTACCATAGACTCTCTGTCAACCGGAACTCAAGCAACCGGCAAAAACTATCGAGGACATAGTACTGCGTTCATCTGGCGTGGGGGCCGTTCGCCCAGAGTCCAGTGTATTTACGTCTGAGGGACGGGGCGGAGTTAGTGACCCTGACGGACCTCCTGTGTGCCAGGGCCCCGGGGAGTCCCAGATGCACGGCCTGAGGAAGCAGCAGAGGAAAGGGACATGGTCAGGGGACTGGTCCTCCAAGGCGCAGACTGGGGGCTCAGGCCCCACCCCAACACCACATTCATGGGGGTGTGATGGACAGGCTGACCTGATGTCCCATTTTTAAATGGGACAGAAACAATGGTCCTGTCCCATTTCAAACAGGGTGTCCGGTCAGCCTGGTCTCACCGGGCTAAATTCAAGGTGTCAGTAGGTTGACCAGATGTACCGTTTGACACGGGCCGGTACCATTGTTTCTGGTCCTGTTTAAAATGGGACATCTGGTCCGCCTAGTGAGGGGTAAAGTGGCTCAACCAGAGGACCCAGACCACCATGCTATCCTGCATCAGAGCTCAAGCAAAGGTGGCCTCCTCAGAGCTGCAGGGCCTCCAGGAGCTCAGATGTCACTGGCACGCAAGCCCCGTTCCCCAGGTCCGCAGTGCCCTCCTGGGGCATCTGAAGATGGACAAAGGTGTTTCTGGTTGGCTCGCTGACCTCTAGGGAAGGGCATTTGCCCTCTAGGGTGGTTCAGGTTCCACAGCTCACCACACAGACACAAGCAGTGAAAACACGTCCGGGCCAAATGCCGTCATCGGTGTCCCCACCGAACAACCCTGCTACTGAACCACTCTGGGGTCCCTGAACTGTTGAAATGGGGAGGGGAGGGACACCCTGGTGAACTTTGAACTCCGACAAACCTCACCTTCCTCATCTATTCCCAAAGATGCTTTTGAGAATCAAGAGACAATGCATGTGGCAGTCTTTGCCGACCGGCAAATGTTAAAGAAATGAACAGAATATAACTTACATGCAGCAGAGTGCACAGATCTTAGGGTGCAGCTCCAGGACTTCACGTAGGTGTACACACCTATGTCCAGGTATGTTTCCATCACCCCAGAAAGTTCCCTCGTGTTCCTTTCCAGCCAGTACACCTCCCTGCAGGCAGCCACTGTCCTGAGCTCCCCGTAGACGGGCCTCGTGTGTTCTTGAACGTCAGACAAATGGAATCACACAGTATCTGCCTTGTGTCTTCTTTTGAAGTTCGGCCACGGTTGTTCCAAAGGAACTCTGTGATCTCACACTTACAGCAGAAGCGACCCAGAGGCGTTCAAATCCTGGTCCTCCCACCAGGCTGCTTCCTGTGCTTAGGGACTGAGTCAGCCGTGAGCTTTCAGCTCCACTGGGGTAGGACCAGACCGTCCTGTCATAAGAAAAGGTCAAGGTCTTGGAGGGGAAAGGCTTCCCTGCGCTTAACGTTTCCTAATCCACTTATCTGCTCTTCCGGTCGGAACTCTTCCCCGTTTCCTATTTAGCCGTTTTATTTACAAGCCCTGAGACAGACAGACGGCCTCTCCCAGCCGGGAGCGCGGCGCTTTGAGGCGGCAGCGACGCCCTCTGCCGGCCGACGCCAGTGCTTCCTGCAGCCTCGCCAGCCTCTGCACACTGAACGACACGCAGGTTTTGAAAAGCCAACTGTTCTCCCATTGAGGCCAATTTCTCTTCTGCTAATATGGTCTTTTCTTGTCTTCAACCCCAAACAGGCCGAGAACTGGAGAGACAAATTCTGTCCACGGCTTTATGTCACCAATAGGCTCTTCCGTTTCCACTAAGGACAGGCGTGTGCATACCTTTAAACATTAATATTGGAGCGAAGGAGCACAAGGCCAAGGCAACGGAGGCCGCCTGGAGCCAGGACTGCTTAGGCGAGGTGGGGGGCGAGGTGGGGGTCCCTGAACGGGTCGGGCCATGCCCATGGCGGGGGTGACCGAGTCCGCAGGGAGCCGTGTCAACCATGCACAGGTTGAGGTACACGCACGGGCAGGCAAGTGTCACTTTTGGTGCCACTGCAAGTTGAATCTGGACTCTCTCAGAAGCTGAAAAGGAACTCAGGAAGGAATGGCCTTATGCCACCTCCTCTGCTGCTTGTCACTGACATCGCTACGCCTTAATGAGCCTCCGTGTTTCGTAGTGTCCTGGGTTCGGCTCTTAGATGAACCAAGGAGGTGATTAGGGAAAGTAGTGAGGCCACACGGAGGTGTTTAAGACGCAAGTGACACACTCAGGAAGTGAGGAGACCCTCCTGCACCCCGAGTTTAGCCTGAAGGCTGCCCTAAGAAAGTACCAGAATAAGCCCTGCAGGACATTTTACAAAGCTTAACTAAAAGGCAGAGTCCGATTTCACAGCAATTAAATACGAAATCTTTGTGGTAACATCAGCGTGTAGTGGCCTCATTTGTCCCAGCAAACTAACCTAAGGCAATCCGCTGTGGCCCATTGTTCTTCCCCCTGCCCCACCGGAGCAGACGCTCCCTGAGGGGTGACCCTGTTCAGGTCCCTGTGATAGGCCAGGGGCCCAGGCCGGCGCCTGACGCGTAGTAGGCAGGCCAAAACCCGTGTTGGAGAAATGCAGGGAGGAAGAAATGGAGGAACCAGGCCCAGGTAAGTCCGCCCCAGCCCCGTAACCACAGTAACATGGCTACGTAGTCAGGGGAGACGGATCATAAATCCCACCCCTCTGTTAGTCTTTTCACTTCTTCTTCGTTTCTCTTGGCGGCATTCGTGGGCTTTGTGGGGGCGGAGCCGTGGAAGAGGAGTTGCTATTTCCCCAAATGCTTTTTTACAACTCAATAGAGTGACCGTGTCCCCTACCGGAGCCGGTGAGCAGATGCAGGTGACTGACTCTTCCCACCAACCAGCCAGGGGTTTCCACCGTCCGGCTCAGGTCCACAGACCACAGTGCATCAGGGACCTCGGTGAGGCGGTCACTGCTCGGTGAGGGCTTCCACAGACGGTCAAGGCCGAGGCACTTAGTGCCCTGAGGACTCTCTGTATTAACCGACTTCTTTATAAAACGTATCACCTCATTCTTGTGCCTCAGAAGGCATGCCTATAGAGCAGGCAGAGTTTGGTTTTGTTTTTTATTGTTAAATTTACTGGGGTGACATAAAAAACGACACAGGCTCCAGGTGTACCCTTCTACAATACCCCGTCTGTGTGCTGTATCTTGTGTTCATCGCCCAGAGTCACTTCTCTTTCCATCCCCATCTATTGCGTCCCTGTCCCTTCTCCCCACCCTCCCTGCTTACCCTCAGGTCACCACCAGACTATGACTGTGCCTGGGGGTTTTGTTTCTTAGTTGCTTTCAATTTTATGTCCTGCATGCGAGTGGAATCATGTAGCTCCTGGTGTTTTCTGTCTGGCTTATTTCACTTAGCATGATGATGTCCAGGTCCATCCGTGCTGTCATAAATGGCCCTATTTCATCTTTTCTTATGGCTGGATGCTCTCTTTCTTGATGCTTCACGTGTACTCGAGAAATATACTGCTCATGAATATGCAAATAATTGATTTAAAGTCTAACTGACTTGCAAGAAAATTCTTAAATCACTTCTTCGTGTTCCAGGAATTCAGTATTTCTCCATGCAAACCCCAAACTCCTACGCAGAGACACCAAATGGGGACTTGGCTGCGTATCAAGCATCTGTTGACTCAGGAGAATGAAACCCACACTCAGGAGAAAGTGTGTCCTGTTCTGCACGATGTTCCAAATAGTTTTTGGCCTAAAGATTACTCCACAGGGACGTCAATGCGCGTGGACGCTGTAGCCCTGTAGGGACGCTGGGCCCGATCCAGCTCAATAGTCCATATTTATGTTGCACAGTTACCCGGCTCATGGCACGGGGAGGGCAGGATCTACGCGGAGAGGAAGTGCTGGCGCTTTCTGGGAGGATGAGACGCCCAGATGGTGGCAGCACGGCGAGCAAACCCTAATGTCCCACGTGTGTGCCTTTCTTCTTCCTCTAGCCCGTGTTCTCAAGGTAGAGAGCGACTCCGTGGTGTCATGGCGCTTTCTGCCAGCGGAAAGATCATATAGCCACGTGGCCCGAGAGCTCAGAGTTTTCCGTTCGTACATTAAGAGCGGAGGCTAACGGAGGCAGCCGTGGCCAGAGCTGGCCAAATGGGATTTTCCTGGCCGCGGGCCCTCCATCTCGCAGGATGATGTCACGAAGCGTCCGTTCCGTGGGTCATGCTGGAACGCCAGGGACGTCCGGCCCGGAATGTCGTAAAGCTGTGAAGAGCTGCCGTGAAACCTCTGCGCAGGCAGGATGTGGGCACTGGCTTCTCTTCGTAAACGGGCTCCGTGGAGATGACGTGGGCACAGCACGACATGGGCCCACGGCGGGCTTTCGGGTCTGGGGGCCACCCGATCGGCCAGCCGTCGCTCAGCGAACTTGGCATTGGCACTGCCGAAGGACACAGCTTCTCGGCAGACGTGTTGGACCACGGGCAGCTCTTGAGTGACAGGGCGACCTTGTAGGGCCCCTGGGTACCTGCTCCAGTGGGCTCGCATGCAGAGATGCCTTTGACTTCATTTGTCTCCATGAGCCCCGTGATTTGAAGCGTTCAACGTTAGGTCCAGTTTGTTTCATACAAATAGTTTTTTGCTTTTTTAAGTTGAATAACCCCATTTCATTCTCAAGCGAAGGTTATTTAGCCAGACGCCTCCGGTTCGGTTGTTTTCATGCATCCAGGTCGTATTTGGCCCTTAACCTCACTCACCCAGACGTACAATTTGTGTTGAGGGTGATCGAAAAACGTGAGTATTACCAAGTACCCAGACGGTATCATTAACACCTACCATGTGCAAGGGGTGGCGCTCGGTGCGAGGAGATGGCCAGTGACAGAAAGCTCTAATACCTGCTCTCACACAGGTCAGTGCACGTTACAATGATGAACAACATGGGACACGTAGGCAAAGGGCCAAGAAAACGCAGCAGCTCAAATAGTAAGAAGTGTGGCGGGGCGGGTGTTGGCGGGCGCAGAGCAAGGGAGATCAGTGTCGCTTGGGAAGGTCAGGCAGGGTGTGAAGTTTAAGGGCAGCGACCTTTGAAAGCAGGACAGCAGAGGAAAGGAACGAAATTCAAGTTCATGTCTGTCGACGATGGGGAGATACAGAGGTTCTTCACGAGGGACTTCATTTGGGACTATTTTATCACAAACAGCAGACAAGCCGAATTGATCTGGCTTAAACAATACAGTGGGTCTCTTGGCTTGCATAACGAAATGTCTGCAGGTGACACTGGCCTCAGACGAGGCTGGCCGAGCCGTCCCAGCACGCACGCCAGGGGACCGCCTCCCTGTCCCACGTTGTCCTTCCGTTGCATCCCTTCCTCCTCATGGGCTGTGCCAGGCTCCCCGCTTGTGGTAGCAAAACGGCTGCGGCCGCTCCAGGCCTCACATCTCCTCCCAACCTGTCCAGAGAAACCGGGAGCATCTTTTTGTGGTAGCACCCCTGGGAGAGAGAGGATGCTTGTCGTTCTCAGAGGCCGACCAGCGTCTCCTTGGGTTTCCATGGATCCGATCGGGTGACTGGCTTAGCTGGGAACCGGTGGAGGAGGTGAGCAGGTACATGGGGACAACTGTCCTGTTTAAGCCAACCACGGTCCCACCCCTGGAGCAGGAGCTGGGGTCAGTGCCTCCCAAGCCACAGGGCTCCGTGTGAGGAGGGAGAGACGTCCCGAAGCAATGTGCCAGGAGGTGATAGGCCAGACCTAGGTCTGAAGCCTGAGCTAACTGTCTCCCCTCCCCCACCAGCCCCACCCGCCTGGTCCCTCTTGCTGCAGAAAGTCTTAGAAAGGCGTCTTCTCACACGTGGAGCCCAGGGTCACCTCTCCAATCGAAGGAACACGGACATCCGTATTTGTAAATAAAGCAGTGACCTTCCTAGGGCTGCCCATGTGCATCCAGAAACCGTGTCGTCGGGTTCCAAGTTTCCTCTGCACAGAGCGGCCAGGAGAAGGCAGCGGGCACTCAGGATTCGTGAGAAAAGTGTACTCAGCCTTGAAGACTGCCTGTGCGTGCGTGTGTGTGCGTGTGCATGTGTGTGTGCATGTGCATGTGCATGTGCGTGCGTGCGTGTACGTGTGCATGTGTGTGTGCACCTCTGTTTTGAAAGGTGGTGTGTCGTACTGTCTAGTCCATCTCTCCCTACGTCGAGTGCTTGGGGGTTAGGCGAGAATCATGAGATCTTCTCCGGGTGATCTTTGTAACTGTAAATACTATCTGACTCCGTATTTGCTCTTGTATTAAAAAGAAATTCCATCCCATCTTGGATTAAGGTTGGCAGATAAAATTCAGGGCAGCCCATCAAATTTAAATTTCAGATAAGCAATGAAAAAAATTTTAATGTATGTCTCAATTGCAAGGGGTGTACTGATACTAAAAAGGTTTTCATTGTGTAGCTGACATTGAAATTTAACTTATAATCTTATTTGTTAAATCAGATAGCCCTGATTTGGAGCAATCAGCTTTTCAAAAAAAAAAAAAAAAAAAAATTGACGTTTTATATGATCCAACGTACTTATCGGCTGGTAGGATCTGGAGAAACTCGGGTTTCAAATTAAAGTCGGTCCAATAAGTCAGAGCAAAACTGCATCCTGCCGTTGCTTTATTTGAGATACTGGTTGATGGAAATCACCTCCTTCTGAGACAGCTTGGTCATTACCATCTATTTGAGTATGGGGGTGAGATGACAGCAGGGACCACTGACTCGTGCACCCATGTATTCACTCACTCCCCATGGGTTCAGTGCCCACTATGTGCCAGGCACTGTGCAGCCTAAGGGCACCGAGCCGTAGCTCCTGCAGACCTTACGTTTTCTAGGTGGAAACGTGGCACTGAAGAGATGAACTAGCAAGCAACATGGTTTCTGCTAAAAGCTACGAATGGGAGTGCGTACAGCAGGGCGAGGGGGCAGAACGGAAGGTGGTGTTATCTGAGGTAGAATCAGTCCAGAGAACACATCTGGGGAGGGAGAGACTCTTAAATGGAGGAAGCAATGTTGTAAGTACGGATACCGGGGAGGAAGGGTGGGAGGCAGGGGGACCAGCATGTGCAAAGGCCCAGAGATGAGAACGTGCTGGGCGTGTCAGAGGACACCAGAGTGGGTGTCCTGAGGCCAGAGAGGAAGAGGCAGGAGTCAGTCA